>CAUYRB010106417.1:0-28963 GCA_963574695.1 Propithecus perrieri
ATCTATTTAAAGTCTCAGAACATAATAGACCCTCAATAAATTGTAGCTCTTTAAAAATAGCCAAAGTAATCCTAAGCAAAAAGCATTTGACAAAGTCTAACACACCTTTATGATAAAAACTCTCATCAAAATAGGCATAGATGGCTCATTCCTTAAAATTATCAAGTCCATTTATGACAAACCCACTGCCAATATCACATTGAAAGGGGAAAAATTGAAACCATTACCACTTAGAACCGGAACTAGACAAGGCTGCCCCCTTTCTCCACTTCCATTCAACATAGTTCTCAAACTCCTCACCACAGCAATTAGGCAAGAGAGGGGTATTAAGGGTGTCCAAATGAGGACAGATGAGATCAAACTCTTGCTCTTTGCCAATGATATGATATTATATCTAGAAAACCCCAAGGATTCATCTAACAGACTCCTAGAACTGATAAATCAATTCAGCACAGTTTCAGGATACAAAATCAATACACACAAATCTGTGGCATTCATATATGCCAAGAACAGTCAAGCCGAAGATAAAATCAAAAACACAATTCCTTTTACAATAGCCTCAAAGAAAATTAAATATCTAGGAATATATTTAACGAAAGATGTGAGAGACTTATACAGGGAGAACTACAAAACGCTAAAAAAAGAAATTGTAGGCCAGGCACGGTGGCTCATGCCTGTAATCCTAGCTCTCTGGGAGGCCGAGGCGGTCAGATTGTTTGAGCTCAGGAGTTCGAAACTAGCCTGAGCAAGAGCGAGACCCTGTCTCTACTAAAAATAGAAAGAAATTAATTGGGCAACTAAAAATATATAGAAAAAATTAGCCGGGCATGGTGACGCATGCGTGTAGTCCCAGCTACTAGGGAGGCTGAGGCAGGAGGATTGCTTGAGCCCAGGAGTTTGAGGTTGCTGTGAGCTAGGATGGTGCCATGGCACTCTAGCCCAGGCAACACAGTGAGACTTTGTCTCAAAAAAAAAAAAAGAAAAAGAAATTGTAGAAGATGGAAACAGATGGAAAAACCTACCTTGCTCATGGATTGGCAGAATCAATATCGTACAAATGTCCATGCTACCTAAAGTGATCTACAGAATTAATGCAATTCCTATCAAAATCCCATTATCATTCTTTACAGATCCAGAAAAAATAATCCTACGCTTTGTATGGAACCAGAAAAGACCTCGTATAGCCAAAGCAATCTTAAGTAAAAATAACAAACTGTGAGGTATCAGTCTACCAGACTTCAAGCTGTACTCCCAGGCTATAGTAACTAAAACAGCATGGTACTGGCACAAGAACAGATACATTGACCTCTGGAACAAGACTGAGACTCCAGAAACCTTAGAACTGAGACTCCATGAAACCTTAAGAATTCTAAAGAAAGATGTTGGGAAAACCCTTTCAGACATTGGCCTAGGCAAGGAATCCTTGAAGAAGAACCCCAAAGCAATTGCCGCAGCAACAAACTTTGAGTAAAAAATTTTATATCATTCAGTTTTGTATTTAGTTTGTTACTCATTTTCCTGAGAGTTTGTTTTCCTTCTTCAAGTGCCTAGTCTCCCCTTCATTCCCTCTTTACCTCCCTTGCTTCCTTCTTTCCTTTGACAAATACTTACTGAACCTCAACTATGTGCTAGGCATATAGCACATCTTAACAGTGGAGTCCTGGAGGAAGTGTCGGTTTTGATGGTCAACCAGGGGCACAGTCAGGTAACTGTCCTTGTGCCTGTGTATCTAGCTGACTGGCTTTGTTGTTAGTGAAGTCCTCTTGCCTCAGAGTCGTTATATTAGCTAGGATAGGCTACATTGCTATAACAAATATAACCAATATGTACTAGCTGGAGGAAGGTTAAAGTCTTTCGCAAGAAGCAGTTTCCAGAAAATATTCCAAATCAGGAGGATGGGTTTCTGCTATGCATAGTGGTTGAGGGTCCCAGGCCAAGGCATGGCCTTGAGTCTGAGCCATTTCAGCTCGTGTAAGGAGATAAAAGGAATGGAATATTGTGTGGGGACTTTATGGACCAGACCTGAGAACAGTGTGCATATTTTCATTCATATTTTGCAGTCACATATCCACACTAACTGCAAGGAAAACTGAAAGGTGGAATATAGTTCTGTGCCTAGGAGAAGTGGAGATTGGATTTCAATGGATGTAAATGGTCATGGGGCCACAGTCGCAGATGGTCATCTTGAGGGAGAATTAACTAATAGCTTTCACGAAGATTACTAGTTTTAATTTTAAAACCTTAAAAATAATTTTTATGCCTTTTCCCCTCCTTTCTGTTTACAAAAAGTACTCCTTGGTCTGTGTGAGAGACTTGATACGTATATATGAAATTTAGAAGAATGCTAAATCTACTCCTAATCACATAGACAAGAGAACATTATCATAATGCTGTTGCATTTCTTTCTAGTCTTTTACATGCATTTTAATATATAATTGGGATCATACTACATATAGTTTTGGAGTTTTTAATTTAAAATTAATATTTTTAGCTTTTTTTCATGCTAGTAAACATACTTGAGAACATTATTTGTTATGGCCCTACAGATTTTTATCATAAGGATGTGTATAATTTATGTAATCATCCTTTTATTGATGGAACTGCTGATGTTTCTATTGTTTATCGTGAGTATTTCTTTAGTGAATAACTTTTGTATATAAATCCATGCTTGCATTTCTGATTATTACCTTAGTGGACATGGTGGCTCAAAGGGTATGAATATATTTAAGGTTCCTAATACATACTGTTCATGTGATTTTCAAAGAATTCATACCAATTTATCTTCTCAAGAGCAGGAATGAATCTGCCCATATGATGCAGGCAATTATCAGATGACCCAGCATTCACATTCTTTGGTATTATAAGAACTTATTTGTTCTTATAAGTTCTTATTTGGAGAAATAAGAACTTATGTTCATACATAAACCTATACAGGAATTTTCACAGCTGTTTTATTTAAGATAGCTAAAAACTAGAAACAACCCAAATTTCCTTTACTGGGTGAATGATTAAACCTGTGGTACATCCATGTCATGGAATACTACTCAGCAATAAAAAGGATGGAGCAATTGACCCATGCAAAACTTGGATGACTCTGTAGAGAATTGTGCTGAGTGTAAAAAAGATAGTCCTAAAAGATGCAGTACTGTATAATTCAATTTATATAACATATTTGAAATTAAAAAAAAAGAACAGGTTAGTAGTTGCCGAGAGTTAAGGACAGGGGGAGGAGAAAACAGGGAAGTGAGTGTGATTATAAAAGGACAACACAAGGACTCCTCCTGGAGAGGGAATTGTTCTGCCACTCGATTGTGGTGGTGGACACACAAACCTGCACATGTGATAAAATTGCATAGAACTAAATACACACACACACACAGTCACACACACGAGTACATCTGGGAAAATCAGATTAGTAGTGGATTTTATCAATGTTAGTATTGTTTGTAATATTGTACTATAGTTTTGCAAGATATTATCCTTGGGGAAATGCGGTAAAGGGCATACAAGATCTCTATTATTTCTTACAACTAACTGCATATGAATCTGCAATTATCTCAGTATAAAGTTTTATTAAAAATAATGTATGAAATTTAATTTATCACAGGGCTTTAGTACATTCCATATAATGAGATTCTATTGTTTGATGACTGTAAGCTTTTCTGTAATTATAATCAGGAAATTATCCCTTTCTTATTCACCTTCTACTATTCCTGCCTGGTAGTTAAATGTTCAAAATACAGTGAGAGCTTTTCTTGTTTGCCAGCCCAAATTTTCTTCTCTTACTTTTTAGTAACTTTTGCATATAACAGCAATTTCAAAAATGTTTCTTCACCCGCTAGCCTTTTTGTTTGGACATATCATCACAAATCTTTCACTGACCTGCCTGTAGAGCAGCTCTGACATAAACCTGGTTGTTTAATTTTTATTTTTGTTTTCTGTAGATGTAATTGCCAACAGACTTCTTGGCCAGCACTGGTTGTTATAGCGCATAATGACCTGATTGTACTGATTTATATGCTCTTGGTCGGTACGATATGCTGCTAAACGTGTTCTTTTATCACAAAAATCTGATTTTGTTCACTTTTTTATTTTAAAAATTGTTCTAAATAGGATAATTGAGTAATGCTATTCCTCACATCTTCAGTTTAAAACACTTGATCATCATCTCTCTGTGCAAAGCCCTTCTTTTTGTTCTTTATACATTTGGTTATTTACCACTTCTTTGTTATCACTGGCTCCCATTCCAATACTCCCCATCTCATACTCACTTTTCTGTTTTATATATGAGTTTATCCTTATAAAATGGGTAGCATTTTATGTACATTTCACATTTACATGAATATTATTGTGCCATATCTCATGTCTTTTTAAGTTATTTACTTATATGTAGATCGCTATTATTCCATATACATTTGCATATGAGTGTGTTGAGTTCTTTAAAATATTCAACTGGAATTTTTATTAGGATTACATTGAATTTATTAATAATTTGAAAAAAATTGAGTTTTTCACTGCATTTAGTGCATGTCTTGTAAACAAAGGTTTAAGTGATAAGGAATACACTTGATAGTGTTTATCTTTCCTTTCCTTCCTCTGGAGATTTTAATGAGGAAGTCTACTGTCATTTGCCTAATATGTCTTTGATGATGCTTTTTTATTCAAGTTTGAATTCTTTTGACTACATTTGCTGTACATGAACTAACATTTAAATGTGTATTATGCTACTAACGTGTAGGTTTCTGTTATAATCCTTATAAATGTGTCCTCATTTTATTTTTGCTTGTATAATTTTCAATTACAGAAGTCTGCCCTATTTACATCTTCTTGAAATTGTGTGGATAAACTTATTTGCATAAAAATAAAAATTGCTATGTCTTAGCTATAGCTAGGACAATCCCAGGCAAATGAGTTGTCAAACTAAAAAAAGACATCAGAGAAAAAAATCTCCTAATATGAATTTATTTGAGCATAAGCAAAAAGGATTATAATCCCAGATGTACAACTGTGCACCTGAAGAGGGAAGGGTGAGGGAAAGCTTTTATTTGGCAAAAAGGAGATGATTACATAAGCTCCTTGGAAACAGAGTTTCTGGGAGCCCAAAAGCCAGAGTTGGCATCAGTTCATTGGTGGAGATGCCATTACTGGGCAAGTGTTCTTTTGAGAGCATCTTATCTGAATTACTACAGTACTAAAGAATGTCTAGTGATAAACATAGAAATATGTGCATACATGCAAGCCCTAGATCATGAAAAGCATGAGATGCGTTAAGGTCATGAAGGATTTTCTCCTGGGGTTATTTTAGGAAGTCCTTGAGACAGCTCTTATCTCAGACATGTAAGCATGAACTCTCCTTTGTGCTTTCCCGGCTCCAATTTGTCTGAGTCTGACGAGAGTGATTTCATCCTGGTACCTGCAACTTTCACAGATTTGTGGCTTATTTGGACTTCTATTTTTGCCAGTGATGTGTGCTCGATCCCAGTTCTCTAAATGCTAAGGACTGAATTGTGTTGCCCCCAAAATTCATATGTTGAAGCCCTAACCTCTCATGTGACTGTATTGGAGACAGGGCCTTTAAGGAAGTGATTAAGGTTAAAGGAGGTTATAATGGTTGAGCCCTGGTCTTATAGAACTGGTGCCCTTATAGGAAAAGCAAGAGACACTAGACCTCTCTCTCCACCATGTGAGGACACAGTGAGAAGATGGCTGATTGCAAGTAAGAAAGAGAGCCCTTGCCAGAACCTGGCCATGTTAGCACCCTGAGCTTTTAACTTCCAGCTTGCAGAACTGTGAGAAAGTCAATTTCTGTTGTTTGAGCCACCCAGGCTATGGTATTATTGCAGCCCTGGCTGACTAAGACACTAAGTCTGACATTAGAGTGATTGCCATATTAATTAATGCTCTGGCAGATAGAATTATGAGTCAGCTTTTCATTAGAAGTCATTTTGTAACAGTCTATTTTTGTTCTAGGGTATTTAGGCATTAAACAAATTAAACGAGCCATTGGTTGTATCTTTCCATATTTGCTAACTCCTAATAAAGTACATGAAATGGCAACTACTTTTTCTAGCCGCCTCAGTGCCTTATATTCATGATTAGGCATAATGCATCATTTCCTGTCTTTTCTGACACTCAGGATATGATATTATTTTGCTATGTAATCTAATTAGGTCACCTGAATCACCTTGTGAGCTAGACTTCTGAAATGCAAAACAGTATTGCTTAGACATCTTAATTTTTTTTTTTAATCCGAGCTGGAGCCATTTCATGTGTCAGAGCCACCTAGAAAATTAAATAATTGTGCTTCATTATTTTTGACATCAATTGGCATCATACATTTTTGTCATCAAGGGGGTATGCCATAGAAATCTGATGTTTTCTCATATCTATTTTTGAGAGCTCACTCTCAGATTGAATATATTAAATTTACAGTAGATTTTGGACCTAAATAAAACATGGATTTGGTAGTAAGTATAGGAAAAACATTTTTAAATTTTATTTAGCTTTCTTTAACCTGCCTCAGTGCCTGAAACATATTAGGAGAATGGATGGATAGATATTTTTTATACATTATAAAACAACTAAAAAACACCTTCATATCAAAATTAATTCTTGTGAAGATTTGAAACATTCTGACATTGATTTTTAAAGTGCTTCTCAACGAGTAATTTTGGTAAACATCTCCAAAGAGTTTCATGGAAAATTTTGAGTTACTGGGATATAGGTGTTTACTAACACAATAATCAATGATTACCCATTCTAAACATTTAGTTGACATAATGGAATATCGAGATAGCTGTAGGAATTAGACACTGCCATTATCATTGTAGGTAAGGAAGACAGTGAAAACTTACTGTGATACACACTTTCAGGGTGTTACTCATCTGCATTTTGAAGGAGATGCAGGCCAAATCCTGTATATATTTTCTCCGTGTTGTGGAGAATCAGCCACTGCTTTTCTCTGGAGGTGTAGGTCAACTGAGGAATAGTTATCAGGCATCTGTATTTTGTTTAGCTTTGCTTTTTTTTTTTTTTTTTTGGTAAAGCATATTATTAGTAGTAGCTTTGGCTTTATGGCCACTATCAAAGAAGTTTGGTTGCTTATAAAAAACCTTAGGACAGACTATGATAGCTGTGAGAGACTTGATAATTTTCTACTTAGTGAAGGAGAATACCTGGTTACTCCAGTTTCCTTTATTTAGCCACAGATTGTGATTTAACAAAGGGCTTAGCAACTGGATTGGAAAAATGCTTTTTATGTTCTAAGAAAATGTTCCACATAAGCTACATCATCTTTATATTTTTAGCTGGGAATTATGAGGTCCTATATTGTGAGTATTCTCATAAGAAGGCTTACAAGCGATTGTGGACAGTTTTACTCAATGGTGACCATGCTATGGTTTAATGGTAAATTAGAAGATATAGGTGATATACTTCACTGAAATTCCTTTGTCACTTTCTATTCTCCTTTGCTATTTAGATGACAATAGATGCTCAGAGTTCTTATATAAAAAATCATGACTCTCTGTTTTAGTGGTATCTAGCAATTTCAAACTAGGTAGCAAAGTCATAAAAAACCTGGGGCTTTCCTTTGAATGGGTAACTGTAGATTCAAACAAGGCCTGAGGGCTGTGGTGGTTTAAAATAAACCCTGACCAAAGAGTCATGGTTTTGTCCGAGAAGGGAACTTTGTTCTGGTTAAATCAAAATTGATTGGGGGAAAGTTATAGCAAACAGTTGTCTGGTGTGGGAAACTGAAATTTATTGGACTCCAACAGGAAATTCTGAAGGGTTATTGGTGGCCTTGCTTTTATATTTTCGTGCAATATAATTCATAATGGGACACGTAAAGCTGAAATGTAATAGAAGGAAATTCCATATCATTGTTTCTCTAGACACAGTTCAGTAGGGGTCAAAGTAGATTGAATCAAGATAGAGAGGCAATGCAGTTGAAGTGAGAAAATTGGATATGGCTAGACAGCATTAGAGAACAGGAGAATGAAATTGACTGGCTGGGAAAGCTTTGGAAACTGGTAATGAATTTTCTGTTTTTGTGATTTCAAGAGATGTAATAATTGTTAAATATTTATTTAGTACTCTACTGTTCTTGGGACTGTGGCTGCATTTCCTTGACATTTTACAGATTTATTTTTTATCCTTTAGAAGTGTATATTCTAAAGAATAAACTCAGAGTTTGAGGGCAGAGTAAGTCATTGAACATGTTTGAAATTGGGTTAGAGTTCTTATATTTGAATACTTTCTGCAGGACACAGATTCTTAATCAAGTGACATGTTCAGCCATTGCTCAGTGTCCTTGGGAGATTAATTCCAGGACCTCCTTTGGATACCAAAATCCACAGATGCTCAAGTCCCTGGATAAAATGGGGTAGTATTTGTATATAACCTATGCACATCCTCCCCTATAATGTCTAGATTGCTAATAACACTCAATGCAATGTAAATAATGCTATGTAAATAGTTGTTATACTGTATTGTTTATGTAACAATGACAAGGAAAAAAGTCTAGATGTTCAGTACAGATAATTTTTTTTCAAATATTTTCAACACATGGTTGGTTGAATTTATGGATGTGGAACCCATGGGTATGGAGGGCCGACTGTAAATACTTTAACTATTATGATAGAAAATGATACTACTGGATTTCTGGTACAGTTTGCAGCCACTGCCTTGATTTGTGATAAGGTGTCTCCAGTTTTACGCACTATGGTTTTGCACCATCCTTGAAAATGTCAACACAGTAAAAATAAATAATGTCTTGTTATTATTAAAAATATAGTTTTGACTTACAGATTCCCTGAAATGATCTCAGGGACTTCTGGCGATCTGAGGACTAAATTTTCAGTGCAGAAGTTCTAGATCTAGGGTATCCAAGGAAAAGAGGTAGCATCCCCCTTCTTTTTAGAGATTTCTTTTGTTTCAGCTTGAAAGTACAACTCTTCTGTTTGAAAAGTCCCTAAATTTCATAGCACTGAGAATACTTAATTTCTTTAGTGCTAAAGTTTCTTTTCTTTAATGCTATAATGCTTCTCCTTCAGAAGAATTATAATGGCTTTTTGAAAAATATTACTTGCACATATTTGATTGAAGGTAAGAGTAAACAATAATTTCTTGTATTGGTGATTTCTTTTTAATTTTCTTTTTAATTTATATTTAAAAAATGTACTAGCATTTATATAGGAATCCCATGGGAAAATACAGGCATACCTTGTTTTATTGCATATCACTTTATTGCACTTTACAGATATTGCATTTCTTTACAAATTGAAGGTTTATAGCAACCCTGTGTCAAGCAAGTCTATAGGTGCTATTTTTCCAACAGCATGTGCTCACTTCATGTCTGCGTGTCACATTTTGGTAATTCTCACAATATTTGAAACTTTATTATTATTAAAATACCTGTTACAGTGATCTATGATAAGTGGTTTTTGATATTACTATTAAAATTGTTTTGAGGTACCACAAACTGTGCCCACATAAGACAGCAAATTTAATCAATAAATGTTGTATGTGTTCTGTTTCCACCACCAGCTATTTTCTTGTCTCTTTCCCTCTCCTCAGGCCTCCCTATTCCCTGAGACACAACAATATTGAAATTAGGCCAGTTAATAATCCTGCAATGGCCTCTAAGTGTTTCAGTGAAAGGAAGAGTTGCATGTCTCTCAGTTTAAATCAAAACTAGAAATGATTAAGCTTAGAGAGGAAGGCATGTCTAAAGCTGAGATAGACTGAAAGCTAGGCCTCTTGCGTTGAAAAGTTAGCCAAGTTGTTTGAATGCAAACAAAAAATTCTTGGAGGAAATTAAAAGTGCTACTCCAGTGAACACACAAATGATATGAAAAGGAAACAGCCTTATTGCTGAGATGGAGAAAGATTTCGGGCTCTGGTTAGAAGATCAAATTGGCCACAACATTCCCTAAAGCCAAAGCCTAATCCAGAGTAACGCCCAAACTCTCTTCAATGCTCTGAAGGCCAAGAAAGTTTAGGAAGCTACAGAGGAAAGTTCGTAGCTAACAGAGGTTGGTTCATGAGGTTTAAGGAAAGAAGTTACCAGTCACGATGGCTCATGCCTATAATCCTAGCAATTTGGGAGGCCAAGGCAGTAGGGTCTCTTGAGGCTAGGAGTTTGAGACCAGCCTGAGCAACATAGCGAGACCCCATCTCTACAGAAAATAGAAAAATTAGGTGGATGTGGTAGCACGTATCTATAGTCCCATCTACTTGGGAGGATCACCTGAGCCCAGGAGTTCCAGGCTGCAGTGAGCTATGATCACTCCACTGAACTGTAGTCTGAGAAAAGATCCTGAAAAGGAAGGAAGGAAGGAGGGAAGAAAGAAAGAAAGAAAGAAAAGGAAAGAAAGAAAGAAAGAAAGAAAGAAAGAAAGAAAGAAGCAGTCTCCATAGCATGAAAGTGTAAGGTGAAGCAGCAAGTGCTGATGTAGGATCTGCAGCAAGTTATCCAGAAGATCTAGCTAAGATAATTGATGAGGGTTGATGAAGGTGGCTACACTAAACAACAGATTTTCAATGTAGATGAACAGCTTCTATTGGAAGAAGATGCCATCTAGAATTTTCATAGCTAGAGAGGAAAAGTCATTGCCTGCCTTTAAAGCTTCAAAAGACAGACTGACTCTCTTGTTAGGGGCTAATGCAGCTGGTGACTTTAAATCAAAAACAATGCTCATTTACCATTTCGAAATCCTGGGTCCTTTAGGAATGATACTAAATCTACTCTGCCTGTTTTCTATAAATGCAACAACAAAGCCTGAATGACAGCACAACTGTTTACAGCATGGTTTACTGAATACTTGAAACCCACCGTTGAGACCTACTGCTCAGAAAAAAATATTCGTTTGTAAATATTACTGCTCATTGATAATGTACCTGGTCACTCAAGAGCTCTGATGTACAAGGAGATTAATGTTGTTTTCATGCCTGGCAGCACAACATCCACTCTGCAGCTCATGGATCAAGGAGTAATTTTGACTTTCAAGTCTTATTATTTAACAGATGCATTCTGTGAGGCTATAGCTGTTATACATAGTGATTCCTCTGATGGATCTGGGAAAAGTAAATTGAAAACGTTCTGGAAAGGATTTACCATTGCAGGTGCCATTGAGAACATTCATGATTCATGGGAGTAGGTCAAAATGTCAACATTGACAGGAGTTTAGAAGAAATTAATTCCAACTCAACTCTCGTGTATAACTGAGGGATATAAGACTTCAGTGAAGAAAGTAACTGCTGATGTGGCGAAAATTACAAGAGAACTAGAATTAGAAGTGGAGCCTGAAGAGGTGACTTGTTTGCTGCAATCTCATGATCAAACTTGAACGGATAAGGAGTTGCTTCTTATGGATGAGCACAGAAAGTGGTTTCTTGAGTTGGCATCTCCTCCTGGTGATGATGCTTTAAACGTTGTTGACATGACGACAAAGGATTTAGAACAGTATAATAAAGTTAGTTGATAAAGCAGCAGTAAGGGTTTGAGAAGATTGACTTCAATTTTGAAAGAAGTTCTACTGCAGGTAAAATGCTATTAATCAGCATCATATGTTACAGAGAAATCTTTTATGAAATGAAGAGTCAGTCAATGCAGCAAACGTCATTGTTTTATTTTAAGAAAGTGATGCAGCTTCACTTCACTATCCCAACCTTCGGCAAGCACCACGCTTATCAGTTAGTTGCCATCAATATTGAGGCAAGACTCTCCACCAGCAAAAAGATTCAACTCACTGAAGGCTCAGATGATCATTAACATTATTTAGCAGTAAAGCATTTTTAAATTAAACTGTGTACATTGTTTGTGTAGACATAATGCTGTTGCACAATTACTGGACTACAGTCCAGAGTAAACATAACTTTTATATGTAGTGGGCAACCAAAAAATTCATGTGCTTGCTTTATTGCAGTGGTCTGGAACTGAACTTGCAATATCACTGAGGTATTACTGTATAGAAAAACTGGAGATATAAAAAATGTTTTTAGAAATTATTCAAAAAAGGAAGCTTATCATTAGAAACATAAAAGAGTCTTCTTCAGATTTACTACAGATGTTATGTGCTTCTTCAAGTGTATTTTATGTTTAGTTTTTTCATTAAATTGAGCCATGCAATTATGACTTTTAGATTAATGATTATGTTTGTTTTGTTAAAACATTTTAACAGTTACCAGATATACACTGATTGACTAAATATATCATAGGTTCTTAATGTAGGGTGCATGGATGTGATTTAGGGGCCCCACGAAACCCCTGCATTATTAATATACAAAATTTGGTATATAATTACTTTTGCTGGGGTGAAGGTCCATCAGATTATCAATAGAATTTCTTAGAAATACTTAGTCCCAATTATTCTGTATTTAAATAAATGAGTGTAAGTACTTTATTTCAATTCTCTGGGGAAGAAAATAAGATTTTAATATAGGATAGACTAAACAATTGGTTGCTTGAATTTTCTCTCTGTAACTGTTGTTTGGCATTGTGTAGACAAAGCCCAAGTCCTTTAATTATGCCTGAATTAATTTACAATACGTGAAATTCACCCACACTTACTCTATTTATCTCTCCATGGAAACAGCATGCTTTGGGCTGCTACTAAATTTTCCACATGCAGGACATTTTCACTTTTACATTTAACAATATATTCTTGTAGATTATATTGTCTCATTTAAACTCTTTCTGGAAATGCAGTAAAGTTTAATGTTTTTTAAAAAATGCATTTTGAACTAGTCAGCTTTTCAGTCTAGGGATTGATTTCCTTGCCATCACTCATTGCAATGTTTTTTGTTTGGTTGTTTCCTAATGATATTTCTTAGTGTCTTTTTTTGCAAAAATTCTCGTTTTGGGGGCCTCGTTACAAAGCGTTTTTAAAATTCATATCCCACCATATTTTTTATTTTAATTTTTAAAAGTGTACTTTGCATAAAGAACTCAAATCTTAAATTTACAGCTTGATGTATTTTTTAATAGATCTTATTTTTTAGAGCAGTTTTGGGTTCACAGCAAAATTGAGTGGAAGGTATAGAGATTTCCCGTGTAACTCTGCCCTACATATGCATAGCTTCCCCCATTAGCAACATCCCTTATTAGAGTGGTATATTTGTTACAATCGAAGAACTTGCATTGACACATCATTATAACTCAAAGTCCATAGTTTACATTATGGTTTACTCCTGGTGTTGTATGTTCTATGGGTTTGGACAAATGTATAATGACATGTGTCCACCATTATAGCATGAAGCAGAGTATTTTCCCTGCCCTAAAAATCCTCTGTGCCACCTATTTATCCCTCCCTATCTCTTAACCCCTGGCAACCATTGATCTTTTTACTATCTTCCTATTTTTTATTTTTCAAGAATATCATATAATTGGAATTATGCAGTATGTAGCCTTTTCAGATTAGCTTCTTTCACTTGTATGTTTCCTCCCATGTCTTTTCATGGCTTGCTAGCTAATTTCTTTTTAGTGCTGAATAATGTTTCATTGTCGGGGTGTATCACAGTTTATTTATTTACTTACCTATGGAAGGACATCTTGGTTGCATCCCCGTTTTGGCAATTATGAATAGAGCTACTAGAAACATCCATATGCAGGTTTTTGTGTTTTCAATTCATTCAGGTAAATATTAACAAGCACAATTGCTGGATCATATGGTGTTAAGAATATGTTTAGCTTTGTAAGAAACTGCCAAGCTGCCATCTAAAATGTGCTAGTCTTTATTCCCGGTGAATAAAAGTTCTTGTTGCTCTACAGCCTCCTAAACACTTGATGTTGTCAATGTTCTGGATTTTGGCCATTCTCGTAGGTATGTAGTCATATCTCATTGTTTTAATTTGCATTTTCCTGATGACATATGACGTGGAACATCTATTGATGTACTTATTTAATACCTCTATGCCTTCTTTGTTGAGGTGTCTCTGGTAAGGTCTTTGGCCCATTTTTTAATTGGGTTGTTTCTTTTCCTATTATTGAGCTTTAAGAGTTCTTTGTATATTCTGGATAATAGTCCTTTACCAGATATGACTTTCGCAAATATTTCCTCCCAGTCTGTGTCTTATCTTTTCATTCTCCTGATGGTGTCTTTTATGGAGCATAAATTTTTAATTTTCATGAAGTCCAGCTTATCAGTTCTTTCTTTTAGGATCATGCCCTCGGTGTTGTACCTAAGAAGTCATTGCCAAACTCAAGTTAATCTAGATTTTCTCATGTTATCTTCTAGGAATTTTATAGTTTTACATTTTAAATTTAGGTCTGTGATCCATTTTGCATTATTTTTTGTGAAGGGTGTGAGGTCTGTGTTTACTTTTTTTGCATGTGCGTATCCAGTTGTCCCAGGACCATTTGTTGAAAGGACTATCTTTTTTTCATTGTATTGACTTTGCTCCTTTGTCAAAGATCAGTTTATGTAGGTCTATTTCTGGGCTCTTTATTCTGTTCCATTGATGTATTTGTCTATTGTTTTGCCAATACCACACTGTCGTGATTACTGTAGCTCTATAGTAAGTCTTAAAGTCAGGTAGTGTCAGTCCTCTAATTTCATTCTTCTCCTTCAATAATGTGTTGGATATTCCGGGTCTTTTGCCTCTCCATGTAAACTTAAGAATCAGTTTGTTGATATTCACAAAATAATTCGCTGATATTTTGATTGAGATTTCCTTTACTCTATGGAACAAGTGGGGAAGAAGTGACTTCTTGACAATATTGAGTCTTCCTATCCATAAACATGGGATATCTCTTTATTTAGTTTTTCTTTGATTTCTTTCATCAGAGTTTTGTAGTTTTCCTCATATAGATCTTGTACATATTTTGTTAGACTTATACCTAGATATTTTATTTTGGGGGGTGCTAATGTAAGTGGCATTGTGTTTTTATTTTCAGATTCCACTTGTTCATTGCTGGTATATAGAATAGTAATTGTCTTTTGTATATTAACCTTATATCCTACAACCTTATTAGTCACTTTTATAGTCACTTATTAGTTCCAGGAATCTTTTTGTTGATTCTTTTAGAGTTTTCTACATAGAATACCATGTCATCTGTGAACAGAAACAGTTATATTTCTTCCTTCCCAATCACTACATCTTTTTGTCTTAGTCTGTTTGTGCTGCTACAACAAAGATGGGGTAATTTATAAAGGACAGAAAATTATCTCTCACAGTTTGGAGGCTGGTTGGAGGGTGGGAGTCCAAGATCAAGGTATTGGCTGGATTGGTGTCTGGCAAGGGTTGCTTTCTGCTTTTGATATGGTGCCTTGTTGCTGCATCCTCTGGAACACTGTATCCTCACATGGCAGAAGGGATAGAAGAGCAAGAGAACACTCCCTTCAACCTCAAGCCCTTCTATAAAGATGCTAATTTTATTTAAGAGAGTGGAGCCCTCATGACTTAAGTCACCTCCCAAAGACCACACTTCTTAATATTTTTGTATTGGGGATTAAGTTTCAACATGAATTTTGGAGAGGATACCATCATTCAAATCATAGGAATTTTATTTACTTTTTCTTGACTTATTTCTTCAGCTAGGACTTCCAGTACAATATTGAAAAGAAGTAGCGAGAGAGTATATCCTTGCCTTGCTCCTTATCTTAATGGGAAAGCTTTTAGTGTCTTGCCATTAAGTATGATGTTAGCTGTTGAATTTTTGTAGATATTCTTGATCAAGTTGAGAAAGTTCCCCTCTATTGATAGTTTACTGAAAGTTTGTATAATGAATGGGTTTTGGGTTTTGTCAAATGCTTTTCCTGCATCTATTAATATGATCATGTGATTTTTTTTCTTTTTTGGCCTGTTGATATGATGGATTACATTAATTGACTTTTGAATGTTGGACTAGCCTTGCATGCTTGAGATAAGTCTCACTTCGTCATGGTGTATAATTATTTTTATACATTATTGGATTTGATTTGCTAATACTTTGTTGAGAAATTTTGCATTTATGTTCATGAGAGATATTGGTCTGTACTTTTCTTATAATGTCTTTGACTGGTTTTGCTATTAGGGTGATGCTGGTCTCAGAATAAGTTAGGATGTGTTTCCTTTGCTTTTATCTTCTGGAAAAGATTGTAGAAAAAACAGTATCATCTTTTCCTAAATATTTGGTAGAATTCACCAGTAAACCCTTCTGGGCCTAGTGCTTTCTGTTCTGAAAAGGTATTAATTATTGATTCAGTTTTAAAAACAGATATAGGCTTATTCAGATTATCTTTTTTCGTCTCTGAGTTTTGGCAGATTGTGTCTCTGAGCAATTGGTTCATTTCATCTAGGTTACCAAATTTGCGGGCATAGAGTTAGTTATAGTATTTCTTTATTAAGCATTTAATGTACATAGGATCTGTAGCGATGTCCTTTCTTTTATTCTGATCTTAGAATTCTGTATCCTTTCTCTTTTCTTAGCTTGGCTTGGAGGCTTCTTAATTTTATTGATCTTTTCAAAAAACCAACTTTTGGTTTCATTGACTTTTCTCTATTCATTTCCTGTTTTGAATCACATAGATTTCTATTCTAATTTTATTTCTTTTCTTCTTCTTATTTTGGATTTAATTTGCTCTTCTTTTTCTAGTTTCCAAATGTGGAAGCTTAGATAATTGATCTTTCTTTGCTAATATATGTATTCAATGCTATTAATTATTCTATAAACAGTGCTTTCACTGAGTTACAAATTTTGATGTTATATCTTTATTTTTATTTAATTCAAAATATTTTAAAATTTTTCTTCAGAGACTTTAGACATGTGTTATTTAGTTTATTCTTTAATTTCCAAGTATTTGGGGATTTTCCAGCTATCTCTCTGTTACTGATTCACAGTTTTAAATTCCACTGTGGTCTAAGAACAGACATTGTAATACTTTTATTCTTTTGAATTTGTTAAGGTGTATTGCTATTTTATAGCCCAGAATGTGGTATACTTAGTGAATGTTCCATGTGAGTTTAAGAAGAATGTGTATTCTGCTCTTGTTGGATGCAGTAGCCTTTAGATGTCCATTATATCCAATTGATTGTTGTTGAATTCAACTATGTCTTTATTGATTTTTTGCCTGCTGGATCTGTCCATTCCTGGTAGAGGGGTGTTGAAATCTCTAATTGAAATAGTGGATTCATCTATTTCCCTTTGCAGTTTTGTCAGTTTTTGCTTTAACTGTTTTCATACTCTGTTATTAGGCACATACTCATTAAGATTGTTACGTGTTCTTAGAAAATTGGCTCCTTTATCATCATGTAATGCCCCTCTGTCTCTGATAATTTTCCTTGCTCTGTTCCTTGCCTTGTTGGTTATTTTCCTTCCTGCACATGGAAAGCTAGAGCTGATTGGAGTTGGACACTTTCTTTCCCTCAGGTTGATTAGGCTCTGATAAAACCCCAGCAAAACAGGCTCTGATTAAATAGTTTCTCCTGAGGGCAGACTTTTTAAAGAAGTGCAGCATGCTCTGGTGTATTTCAAAATGGTTCCTTTTCCCCTCCCTCTAACAAAATCAAGAGGGAATTTTCAACAGGTGAGAACCTGGCAAAGCTCCATGAGGTAATACTCACAAAAGTGTGCAGGCCCTGGGGTAACTGGGTCCCTTTAGAGTTTTTAATCTCTTGGACTTGTCTGAGCCTCCAGCAGTTTGTCAATTACCGTTTAGGTTTTTCTGCTGCAGCACTGGTTCTCAAGGAGTTTTTTACTTGTGCGTTGCTGGTTGGATAAGTTGTGATTTTCTGTATCTACCTATCTTTTTCTCCAATTTTGGAAGCAATAGTTTGCCCTGTGACCCCATTTCCCTGTGGATTTAAGAAGAGTTGTTGAATGTTTAGTTTGTTCAGCTTCTTCCTTGTTGTTAGAATGGAGTAGTGACTTCCACGCTCCTTACATGCAGGACCAAAAACTGGAGGTCACCACCATATATTTTTGAAGTATATAGTTCATAGAGTAATCTGTAATTTTGCATTTCAATATAGATGGTATATATATTTTGCATAGAGACATTCTGTAACAGAAATATAAAACAAACAAATAAAATTTATTTTATTATTTCTTCCCCCAAATATTGAAGTAGTTTTGTTTAAACACCAAATACTTTTGTCTTTTATTCTGTGAAATTTTTGAGCTCAGCTAAGTGCCTTTAGCTAAAATGCTTTTGATTCAGTGATTACAAATAAATATGTTATGCTTGCCACTATCAAAGCCCTTCCTAGCTTAGCCCAAAATTATGTCATATATTTGATGCTAGTTCCCTAGGGCTATGGAGATTTTCAGGAATGATCTTGTAAGATCATTTATCTGGTTTTGGTTTGTATACTTGACATATCAAAAAAAATCCCTATAAAGAGCTCCTTAAATATGTTTCCTGATAATTTTTGTAAAGAAGACTTTGCTATGTGAATATCTTTCTTTGCAGGACAGTTTTTGTTGTTATTGTTAATGTTTCTTCATAAAGAAAAACATCTGCCCCATTTTTCTAGTCTCTAAACCCAAAAAATAGACTGGTGACTTAAACACAATTATTTCATTTAACAATCGTTTCTAGAAATCATTAATTTTCTGTGTTGGAAAGGACTTTAAAAATCATCTTGACTTGGCATTAGTCAAGTTTACTGAATATAAGTTTCTTGCCAACTCCAATCATTTTCTAGACATTTGATAATTTTCATTCCAAGATCACCATCACACTTCAATACATTTTTTACATTGAGCATTCCTTACTAGAAGAAAGATATAATAAGTTTTTTGAACATTACTTACAGGAAAAATGACATAAAACTTTTTTTTTAAACATTCTTTATTGGAGGAGGAGAGGCACTGAATAAACAAGGAAACTTGCATGGTCAGGATGCCGGAAATAGTTAACTTGGTATCAGTTGTAAGAACAAAGGTGGGAGGCAGCAGAGATTTCAGGACTGGGGCATAGGTTAGCTCTTGAGAAAGTAAACTCATAGCCATTAAAAAGAAAAGTGACAACTCTGCTAGGTGTTTAGTTGGAAGTCCTGAAACAAGAAATGATTGTGAAAGTTCCATTGTTGTCTAGCTAGGATGATGATCACAAATATATTACAGGCCCAGAATAAGGGAGAAAGATCTGAAAATGAAAGATAGCATTAATCAGGGGGAAATATCCCTGAGTTTGTAGTTATTGTTTACTGTGCCAATACAGACGCGTATATATGCTATGAACAAACCATTTAGAAAATGGAATAAATAAAAATAAATAAATAATTTTAAAATGTCATTTGTAATAGCATGAAATAATATCTAGGAAATACCTAGGTTATAAATACCTAGGAAAAAATTTAATAGAAGATGTTCAAGTCCTCTATTATTAAAACTGCAAAATTTTGCTAAGAGAAATTAAGGAAGACTTAAATAAATGGTGAAATGTATCATGTTCTCGGATTTGAAAACTTTCTGTAATTGAGATTATATTTCTCCACACATTGATGCATAGCTTCAGAAGCTGCCGATTCTAAAATTTATATGAAAATGAAAAATGGCTAGAATAGCCAAGATAGGCTTGGAAAAAAATAACAAAGTTGGATAACAAGCCAGATTCAAGATTTATTATAAAGCAATAGTAATTAACACAGTGTGGTATTGGCATAATAATTGATAAATAGATCAATGGAACAGAATAGTTTGGAAGTAGACCCAAATGTGTATTTGATTTTTGACACAGACACCAAAGCAATTCAATAAAGGCTAGAAGAACTTTGCATTAAACAGTGATGTAGTAACTGGATACTTACATGGAAAAGAGTAAGCCTTGATACCTACCTCATATATAAACAAAAGTTAATTCAAGATGGATCATAGACATAAATATAAAAGCCAAAATTATAAAGCTTCTAGAACAAATTGCAAAATATATCCATGATCTTGGAGAAGGCAAAGATTTCTTAGCAGGGTATAATAAGCACTAACAATAACAGATAAAAATTAAAAACTGAATTTCATCAAAATTAAAAACTTATCTCATCATTTAAATATTTGCAATACATATATCTGTCAATAGACTTGTATTTGCAGTATATAAAGAATTCATAAGACTTGATAAAAAGACAACCCAATTGAAATGTGGACAAAAGTCTTGATGACATTTTGGTAAATGGATAAAAAGTATAGGAAAATATGCTTAATGTTGTCATCAAGGAAATGCAAATTAAACCACAATCATCAAGGAAATGCAAATTAAACCACAATGACATAACACTGCAGGTGGCTCACATTAGAAAGACTGACAATACTGAATGTCAGCAAGGATGAGGAGCAAATGGAACTTATACTTTGCTGGTGGAAATGTTATTGGTACAACCACTTTGCCGAACTGTTTCCCAGTCACTAGTAATGTGACCTACCTTATGATCTAACAATTTCAGTACTAGAAATATACTCAAGGGAAATAAGTGCAACATTCATAAAACATTGGCACAGGAATGTTTATAACAAGTTTATGAACAACTTTCCAAACCTGGAAACCACCTGAATGTTTTTTAATAGGTTATAATGTTACAATTCCCTCTTTTTATATTTTGTCATCACTGCAATTTGATGGAACTTCAGTGGTTTCTCCAGGCTTAAGCTTAAAGAGGCATCTTGAACAGAAGTCTAATGCTGTTCAGATGGTGTCTTATGCATTGTTTATGCAGTACATAGGGCTGTGAAGATTGCAGTTCTAAGTGAGGTAGTTGTGAGTGACTCAACTAGATGAAATTCTATGTAAAAATGATTAGACAGCTTAGTATTCAAATGTTTCTATTCTGGAGCCAGCAAGAACTATTGCAGTGAAGTGTAGCAGGTTAAAGTCATTAACCTACAGGAGGGAATCAGGATCTTAAACTTTCCAAAGAGTGAGCAGAGAAGCCATGTAATAATGGCCATTCGCTTGGCCTTCTAGAGAACTCAGATTTCAGGTGGAAGAAGTGAAGATCAGTCAGCCGAAGAGCCAGAACCAGCATTCTGAAGAGTATCCGCTGAAAGAGAAAGGGTTGTGTTACTGGTGTCGTCTCTTGGTATTATTACAGGTAGTGAGATTGAAAAGCATAATAAAGGAAAAGTTACTCAAATTAGCTAGAACAGCTTGCTGGTTATGCAGTCACAAGTTAATTTAAGACTAGAGAAACTTTTAGTGAAGAGTCGATTTTGAATGGAGTAGATTTATTGAGTATAGATAATAAATTCATAGATCTTGACATTAAAAAAGATAGGAAAAATATATAGTAGCAGATTTAATGTGCAATAAGATCAGGCAATGATTTATTATTACTTAATTGGGATGGTTAAAATAAGAAGAAAAGGTAGCCTGGGGCAGGTGAAGTGATGAATTAGGTGATGATATTAGAATATGCTATATAGTAGCAACGATATTGTCATATAGTTGGAGATGCATCATTTTAATAAAGTGAGGGTCTGTGAGGTTAAGAGATTTAACATTCATATAAGATGTGCACTTGGTAGGGAAGTTTTTGCAAGATTATATTTTTGGTAACTGCTTTTCTATTATAAATAAAAATCAGTATTAAAGAATTTCTGAAAGACATCAAATTGCATAATGCCAAAAATTAGTATGCTTTGCCACATGGAAGGAGCTCTGGTTGTAATACAGGCTTCTGTTTCTTTAGACACTTTTCAGCAGGTACGTAAAACCGCATGTGCAAGTTGTCGTTGACTGGTACCGTGAAATGACTGGAAGTTTATTAGACAGCAGGAGGTGAAGCAGCCAAGACATATAATAGTTCTGCAGACGTCTCAAGAGACTTCAAAATGAAAACACACCCCAACAGTTTTAGCACTTGAGTAAAATAAGATCATGTTTCATCTTTGTCCTAAAATTTCTTCAGGTTTCAAAAGTCCTGTAATAAATGTGTTAGTGCTGGATGTTTTTCTTGCTGTGGAAGTGAGCTGTGAGACAGTAGAAATAGATTTTGAAATACTTGTGACTTGTGAGGGGTTGGATTTAGGTGATCTGAGATTAGAAAGCCAGGACTCTATGTTCTCTTCAGAAGTTTAAGAGAAGCTGTTACATGGCCACGTCATTTATTTTCTGTCATTTGATTTTTTGTCTTTTGATTTGTTCTTTAAGCTTCTGTCCCCATGATTTTTCTGGGCCTTTTTAAACACATGGGAGCTCATCCAGGAGAAAATAAAAAAAATAAATAAAGATACTAAAAATACTATGTCTAACCTTCCAGGAAATGTATAATATAATTATCCTCTGAGAGGTAGGAGTTAACATTACATTTTATCCTTGGGAATATAGTTAAATGACTTTAATTATCAAAAGCAAAGGATAGAACATGCAAACATAAAGGTATGGCAATGAAAAGACATGCATGGGGCCTAGTTTTTATTTAATAACTGTTTATTATGTCAAGAAGAGATAGTGAATTGCAAATAATTTCTTTTTATCTAATGACAATTTTGGAAGTTTTATTTATTTATTTTTAATGAAGACTACTGGATTAGACTATAGCCGTCTCAGTTATGCCTTTGAAGAGGTTTTTTCCTGCTGTGTCTTGAATAGTCATTTTGTATTATCTATAATTCTTTCTGATCTTCCTATCTTCAAGAAGCCTTAAAAGAATTGATTGTTCTAAGGTAGAGAATGGGTCAAAGTAGGAAGATATTATCAAGATGCCTAATCGGAAAGGAAATTCAATTGTTTTTCCAATGATCAAAGGAAATATAGCAGTAAGGAAATGAACTTTTCTAACTGTTCTTAGGGGAGAGGAAAATAATTGCTGTAACCTTGCTATGCAGTGACCAGAAATGATGAATGAGATGTTTACTAAATCATTACACTTATTGCCGTATAAACACCTGTTGGCTATAAAGGAAAAAATAGCCATAAAAGAAACCAGAAGGCAGGGGAAATAAAAACAATCATGCTACTTTCCCAGCAGCGTGTGATGATGAATTTCTTGTTCAAAGCCTGTGAAATAAAAATAGGTTACTCATTCAGAATCATTTTTAGTACTCAGCCTCTTTAAAAGACTTTTTCAGACAACTTTCCCCCAGAACATAGTAGCTAGGCACAGGTGATTATTCATTTTTTTCCCCCTTTGGAGAGAGGCCTTCTCAGGAGAGTTTTGAAGTGATTTATCCAGCATCACGGTGGTAGTAACCTTCAGAGACCAATAAAGAACTAGGTAAGACTCTGGCCTTACTGGCCAAAGATGAAGATAGCATTATAAATTGCAGCAGTTGACAATCTCTAGTGTGATAATGGGAATATAATGCTGGAATTACTTCTGATTAGAGATACTTAATTCCATGGCTTTTACTCAGTGTAATACCATTGAATATCTTAGGAGAAATCACCTACTTAATGTTGATGCCTTCACTTAATGTAAACATCTTTAACTCTGTCACAGGCTTCCTAGTAGCATCTGCTATTGTAGACAAATAATTAAGTTGAACCCGGTATAATGATAGTTTGAGTTGGTGTCACACAACGTGAGGATAACAGGAACGAGGACTTGATGGTGCAACTGAGAATCACACAAGCGATTGGCCTGAGGTCCAAGCTGGGTCCGAAAGGAAGTGAAGCAGGCAGGGATTTGGCATCTGGTAAAGAGCATGAACTCAAGGGACTGGATGTTTAGGTGCGATTGTAGTAGAGGAGAGACAACGGGAGAAGTTGTTTAGTGGGTGAGAAAGATGGTTTTCAGATTTTAAGGTTTAAGATACCTTTGTCTCTGCAGGATACTATCTAAATTGAGGCCATGTAAGTGGAGGAAGGATCGGTAAAGTAAACTAAGTCAAGAAACTATGACAACAGCATGCTGGATGGGTCATCTGGTTGGTCACTGAGTAGGGTGGACTCCCAATAATTAATCAATCCATTACTGAACACCCATGGGAGGCATCAAGGGTTAAAGAAATTGAAAAACATACTTTTATGTCTTTGAGGATTGGGGGTACAAGATTTTGAAAAATTAGTCACAATATTCTTGATGATTATAGTACAGATAGTGCCTGCCACTCAGTAGGTACTTAAATTTTTGTCAAAAGAATAAATATATGCATGAAATCCTAAGAGGGCGTGAAGAACTAACCCAGCAACAGACGAATGAATGTGGAAGAGTGTCGTGGAAAGACACTCAGAGGAGATAAGGTTTGAATTGAATTTTGAGGGACAGTTAACCATCAGCCAGGTAGATCGTAGGGGCTGGAGTGAGGAATTTTAGGCAAAAGGGGAAAAGGCCTCTCTGTACAAAGCAGAGGCAAGGGAAGGCTGGAGTACAGGATGTATGTGGGGGAGGAATAAGGAACCCCCCTTGGGAAACCTGAATTATTATTTAGAGTTTGTCCTGAAGGAAATAGAGAGCCACTGGAGGACTTTAAGAGGGAATGTGGTAGAATCAGCTTTAGAATTAGAATGTCCAATGTCTATTTTATTGACAGTGTAGAGCTTTTATTAAAGAGGGTAACACTGTAGCCCTTTGAGGGCATTCCTACTAGACATAAATTTAAAGTGTCTGTCCTACTAGAAGTTGAATAGTTATACTCTTTTGTGTTTGTTTGACTTTAAATTGCACACAAATATATGGGTACATACATAAATATTTGCATATATTTATGTTTATAAACAGTGGTGCATATAATTATAGATAACAAACACACACCATATACATATTTTATATATATATATATGTGTATATATATATATATATATATATATATTTTACTCAGTGTGATACCATTGAATATCTTAGGAGAAATCACCTACTTTAGTGTTGATGCCTGCACTTAACCTAAACATCTTTTTATATATATATACATATATATATGGAGTCCCAATAGGAGGAAGTTTGTAACTGAAGATCCAAAATAACAGAAGTTTATATATCTTTCATGAGAAATAAATAAAGAAATATATAGGCAGTCTAGAGTTGTTATTAATATTTTTGTGTCAGAGACCTAGATGCTTTTTGTCTTTTTGCTCCACTTCTTTCAGTTTGTAGGTTCTTCCTCATGGCCCAGGATGTCTGCTTGAGTTCCAGTGTCATACACACTTTCTGACTAACAGAAAGGAGGGGAAGCTGGAAGACTTTAAGGACCCTTCTACTGTAAGGGTGCATTCAACGTGACATTTCCATTTACATTCCATTGGCTAGACTTTAGCCTAAGAGCCCCGCACAGCTGTAAGAAAGGCTGTAAAATATTATCCCCCTGGATGGCAACATGCCCAGCTGACAGTGGTGGCTTTCTTATAAGCAGGAAGGGGAAGAAGGAATACAGTGTAAGAACTAGCTCTCTGCTGGATACATGTGGTTAGTTCCCCTCCTTTCTCTCCAATAATTGTGTCTAGAGAATATCTGTGTGTGCGTGTAGCTGGCATGCTTTAGAAGTTCCTCCATTAGGAGGAACATGTAATCAACACACATTTTATAGGCAATAATAACATTTTATAAGTACAAGCGTTTTTCAAAATGATCGTGTTTATGTAATTGGCTTATGTATACTACATGTGATGATTGTAATAAGTTGCATTTGTATAGAGCTTTAAAAATGTTTACAGGTACATTTACACTTATTACCCATATAATCTCTAGAACATTTCTAATGTAAACAGGATGGTGGTACTATCCCCATTTTATATATGGGGAAATGGGATTATGTGGTCTGATGTTGAAACTGGGATTAGTGCTCATTGAACCCTACCTACTTTAGGGCTATTAATAGAAGGGAATAATAGTATGGATTTTTGAGGACAGAAATAATTTATATTTTAGTTTAAATGAATGTAAGCTAGTGGACATGAATTCTTGTTCTTTGTTTGAAAACTTAGCATTCAAGAATCCGTCTTTTTTTTTCACTTACTTATCTTGGCCATGGTCAGAGCATCCCATTTTCCCCTACATGTAACTGTATACTTCTCCCACCAGGACAGATCAATTGTGTGGTGTTGCTCAGTTAGTATAAAAGTGTGATAGACAAATTTACTCATCAATCATTTATTTCCCTTCAATTGTAACACACAAACCTTGTCTACATCTTAATTGGTTTTTGACATATTCACTGTATAAAACGACCAGCAAATTCAACTATATTTGTCCTACTGCAATATTACTTTGTAAAAACGTTACCCTTGTAAATGTTGTCACTATAAAGCCAAAATGAAGCAAACACTTTCAACAACTGACTGAAATCATGGTGTTTTGACCTGGCGCCATCAGACATAGTGTCAAGAGGACATGGTTTATAATTTCTACTCCAGTCGTCATTCCAATTAATACAAAATACTTTTAGCCTTTATCTGTGGGAGTAAATTTTGTGAAAATACATTTGTCTTAAAAAGAGCAAAGGAAAAAGAAAGCTATTGAGTTGCTGACTAGGCCGGGGATTGAGCCACCTCTTTTGAAAAGACTGAATTTTTCGTTAAAAAACTGAGAGATGTTATTTAAATTTTAAACTTTCATTTGGGCCAGAAACAAACTCTGATCACTAAATAAAGGGTAAAACAAGATAATCTGGCATGAAGCATTTTTCTTTGTTTTTAAATAGGTTACAAATTGCAGAAACTGGAAGTACAGCTTCTTGTTAACATTCATTACCTCCAGGGACATTTTCCAGTCCTTATCACACTTTTCTGTTCAGTAATATTAACTTTTATTAAATACTCTACTTTTGGAAACATTTTCTTTCTTTGATTTATGCAACTTTACTTTTTTTTTTTTGTCTTTCCAACCCACTTTCCCTGCTCCTTCTTTGCTTACTGTGCAGGCTCATCCTTGTCCACTCCACCTGTGGATGCGGCTTGTTCCCAGCCCTGCCTTTCCTCCTTCCCCTCCCAAACTCCCTGTGTTCTTCCCACCCTCTTTCTCACCTGAGAGACATTATACATGCTGTTTTCTCTTAAATATTCTTCTTTCCAATTATTGCCTAGTTAACTTCTGTTAGTTAGTATTTTGAATCGAAATTTCATCAGCACTTGTTCAGAGAAGCCTTCCCTGAATTCCGATTGGTAAAATTGCCTGTGATATCTCTCATAGCATCATTTAGCTCTTCTTAACACACATAACATAGGAAGGAAGCTCCAGGAGACAGAAGCCAGGTTGTTTTTCTCACAGCATAATCTCCAGTGTCCAGTACCATGTTTGTCACATGCTAAGTGCACAGTAAATGTTTCTGAATGAATGAGTACATTTTCATAGATATAAATAACACACTTTTAAAATATCTTTTGTGTGAGGTATGCACATGGAGATAAATGCATCTAGAAGTCTCTTTATTTGTTGGCTGGGTTGAGATTTAAACATAGTCAAAAAATGAAAGGTAAATATCAATTCATCAGGTTTCCACGGTGGGATGTGGGCTTTGTTTTGAGTGTTGCAGGACTTAAAAGATGAGATTGCAGGCACAGAACAGAATGTATGTGCATAGTTAGGTAGTTTCACTTTAATCTCCTATAATAATAATTCACTTTCTCTGGATACCTGTAATATATAATATCAAAGGCAAATATAATTTTTCTTTATCCAAACATAGGCTTGTATACACAGAGATGATGATATAGCAACATTGAAAAGTCTGATAGTTAACTAAATGATGATCCTCAAATTTCAGTTTTCATGTGTTTTTCTGATGAGTATCTACGTGATGGAATGAGGAATTGTGGGACTTCTAACATGGATTAATTTTATAATTTGGGAGTCAGAACTCATAAAATCTTAATGTCACATCTCTAATTAACATGTAAGTTGATTACTTTCTTATATTCTTTTGTTACCAAGCATATGGTTTTTTCCTCTAGAGACAAATTTTCTTCTTTCACAGGTACATTTCAATGGCAATAAATGTATATTTTTGACAAGTGTAATTTTCTGTGAAATAATAGTGGGAACATTACACATACTATTAAATGAGGATGAACATCCATACCAAGCTCTAGGTCCAAATAGCTTCTCTTGGGGATTAGATTCATAAAGTCCTAGAGGGGTTACTTTGTGTCTGTGTCCACTAGATATTTCAAACCTTATAATACACATTTTATCTTACCCCAGAAATTAGGAAACACTTTAATGATAGTTCAAACAATTTTTTTTTCTTTCTTCCCCCTTTAATTCCCCTGAGTTTTCAGCTACTTTTTATAAGTTTCGACTTTATTAAATTCTTACAAGAACATTTTGGAAACTAGAACTATTAGGAATAGTAAAGTGCACAGTTGGCAATCATCTTAATAATTAGATTCATGTAAAATCCCATTTTGAACAACACAAGTCCTAGCCCACTTCCACTGTGTCTTTCCTTTAGCATCTCCACTTCTTCACAAATTATGTAATAACCTGGAGTAAATGCTTTGGCCACCTAGATAATGGTGATGTATCTATAAACCTTCCACCTCCAGGTATTATGTTCTGAAATGGAGTGTGAAATGCTGAGTCAATTTTTATTTTGTTTTGGAAAAAAGTATAAAAAATGAAGAAATAAGAAAAATGAAAGAAAGAAAGAGAAGAATTGATTATAATAGATATTTACTTTAGAGCTTTCCTTGTGTATTTCCTTGTTTTATTTACCATGCAGAATGCTGTGGATTACCTCTGGGGAGAAGGATGCAGCACAGGCAGGGGGACCCAGGGGCTTCAATCATTTTGACAACATTTTACTTCTTTAGGTGGACAATTGGTAAATTGGTATTCATTGTCTTATTAATTTTTTTCATAAGCAATACATTTTTAATAAGACCATTATACTACAAGGCAGACAATAATCCCTAGTTTTATGAATTTGAGCAAGCAAGTTGTATAATGATTCTGGGTCTTAATGGGCCTTTGGTTTTAAAAAAAAAAAACTGTAAATATAGGCCGGGCGCGGTGGCTCACGCCTGTAATCCTAGCTCTCTGGGAGGCCGAGGTGGGCGGATTGTTTGAGCTCAGGAGTTCGAGACCAGCCTGAGCAAGAGCGAGACCCCGCCTCTACTAAAAAATTAGAAAGAAACTAATCGGCCAACTAAAAATATATATAGAAAAA
>CAUYRB010106418.1:0-15425 GCA_963574695.1 Propithecus perrieri
GGCTGACCTTAGGTTCCCTGCAAGCAGGAAGTGAAGGCTAAGGCAGAATTGCAAATGGCCTGGCTAAGTGTTGAAGGAGTGCCCCAACACAGAGCCAGTATGCAAAGACTCGGAGAATAGTTTCATTTTTCTTTCTTTTTCTTTTCTTGGCTCCAGGTGTTTAGGGATGTCTCTGTCAAATCTTACAAGCGAGAAGAGACTGGGGCCCCATTCTCACTCTTCTCAAACAGAATAATGCCCAGCTGAGAATCTTGTACCCTGCAAAACTAAGTTTCCTATACAAAGGAGAAATAAAGATCTTCTCAGACAAGCAAAGACTGAGGGAATTCACCAAGACAGGACCTACCCTCCAGGTAGTACTCAAAACAGTGTTACACACGGATCAGCACGATTAACACTCTCCAATGTAAAAAAATTGGGTCACCTAGTTTGCCACCATCCTCTGCATCACCACAAACAGAAAGAACACGAGAGAATGGAGTCATAAACCAGATCCCATCCTCCAGCCACAGATGACACAAGCTCAGAGTGCTCCGAGCCAACAGCAATGACAATTTTAAAGAGAGTTTCATAAACAAATTATGCTCTATTTCTATCTGAGCAACTCCCACAGCCCCCTTGATTCAACACAGCTTCACAGCTTCTGATAATCCTTTTCTTTGCACAGTTCCTCTTCTCATGAAATACTCTCCTGCATCTCAGGACAAGATGGAATCTTTGAGACTGTCTAAGATTCTATCTAAATATATGCAGTCCCCATAGGATCAGACAAATTTGCTGTTTGGTTTTCTGGGCAAGCTTTTTTGTATCAGGAATAATAGGAACTTGCACGTTCGTGCCTAAGTTTTTTAGGGTTTTTTTTTTTCCTTCCTGCTTGATCCTCCTCAGTTAAAACACGGGGGTTAGGAGGTTTCCACATAGTTCTTTTTCCGAGCAGCCTCTCATTGTTGGTGCATCACCCATGCTTTCCGAAAATGGCACAAAATCCAGCCAGACTTTTCCAAGAAGGGGATTATGTCACTCCCTAATCCTATGCTGCCTCTAAAATAACCCAAACAAGTTTTCTTCCCACTGGAGCAGTGCACCTCCCATTCTCTCCACAGACCAGGGATAGGATCTTGGATCTCTTACATTGATTCTGCATTGGTACAATCACAGAAATAAACAATAGTGATTTCTTTTTTCAGATGAACATTTTGAACTGAGTGACACTTTCTCATTGTGATGTACATGCTCTAAACTGTTGTCTAGTCAATATCTCTGCATCTTGCAACATTCCCTTCCCCCATGGCTCTCATCCTAACTGCTGGATAGTTCTGAGGCAAGGCACTTGGACCAAGGACATTGGAAGGAACAGAAGAGAGGAATAAGGAGTAGCAGTCCAGTTAGGCAATCATCTTAACTGACCAAGAAGCAGGTCAGGCTGTAGGAGCAAGTGCAAATTAAATAAATGGTATATATAAATCCTAGATCTGTTCTCTAGTTTCTCACATTTGGATGAACCTTCAAAGCATAAGGAAGAAGAGTCACTTCATCCATAAGAACTCTGATTTGTTAAAAAACCTTTCTCTTCTCTTTGTGTGTGTGCGTACGTGTGTACGTGTGTGTGTGTGTGTGTGTGTGTGTGTGTTGGCTTTACTTGAGGTAAAAGAATGATAAGATCTAAATTCCTAAAATTGTAGTACTATAAAATTATATGTGGAGATTGCTAGAACATTTCCATACTGAAACAAACAACTTTTTTCCTCAAAGGACTCAAGATATAATTGATAGAAATTTTAGCTGGACTAGACTAGAAACACTGAGGGGAATCCTACGTAAGTATAAGCACATAGTATGATCTTATACCATTAGGACTGAAGAATGGAAGTGTATTGAGAATAAATATTAAATAAATGAACAAAGGGAAAAAGATAGCATCTAAAAAATCAACCTTTATGGGGGATATGAACTTAAGATAACTCTTGACATTTTTAATGACATTTTTATATTAAAATATTTAATAATTCAACTAATCCTTATTGAGTACCTGCTATATACAAATCCTTAAATAAAGTATTGTAAGGGACACACAAAAAATGAATAAAACAGTTTCTAGATATAGAGAATTTGGTATGCAATTGAGATTAGCCAAAATATAAACTAATATTGTAAAACATATATATATATATACACATATTTCTTTCCATCTGATATTCAAAACAACCCTGTGAGTTATGTAGAAGTGCTCATTCTTATTTAAAGAATGTGAGAGAAAATTGGGCTAAGAGAAGCTAAATGATTTGCACCAAAGTAAAATAAAAGGCAGAACCCAGACTCAACCCTAAGTTATCCGATACCAAATTCGGTAGAATTCGTTACTGCTACAAGTCAAAGTAAAATGTCACAAGTGCCAAAAGGGAGGGATGTGCAGTGTTACTGGCATTTCTTCTTACTGAGCAGATCAGAAAAGATTTCATGGAGGTATTTGATCTGAGCCTTAAAGGAAGGCAGCATTTTGACAGGCAGCAATGGGCACAGAGGAAATTGTACAGTGAAGAAAATCATTTAAAGAGAGCAAGAGGTAAGGAGGTAGGAACTAGTGCACATCAAAGGAACAGCAAACAGTCCAGTTTGGCTGGAATACAGGTTATGTAAAGGAGAGCAGTGGGAGATAAGGCTGAAAATTTGAGTTGGAGTGCCTTCAATGCCTTGTGAGTGAGCACTATGACTGGCAATGGAGAATTGTTGAAGGTTTTTGAACAGAGGAATGATATAGAATAGAGCTTTAAAACGATTAATCTGGCAGTAAGATGCAGACTAGTTTGGCAGAGGCTGAGGAGTTATGATGCCGAGGCAATAGTCCAGATAAGAAATGACTGGGGTCTGATCTATGATAGTGAGAGTAGAAATAGGAAGAAAATAAGAGATAGATGTGAAGAATGTTGAAAACAGAATCAAAAGGACTCCTTCACTAATGAAATGAGAAAATGTAAGTGAAAGAAGGAAGCTAGTCTGAGTAACTGTAAAAGTAATGCTAATTTTTTTTCATTATTTCAGAATTTTATGGGGGTACACACATTTTGATTACATAATTTGCTTTTGTATAGTTTGAGTCAAAGTTATGTGTGCCCTTCACCCAGATTGTGTGCATTGTACCCGTTAGGTGTGAATTTACCCATATCCTTCTCCTCCCTCCCACCTGCTTGATTTCCCTTGAGTTTTACTTCCATATGTGCACATACGTGTTGATTGATTAGTTCCAATTTAGTATTGAGTACATGTGGTGTTTGTTTTTCCATTCTTGTGATACTTCACTAAGAAGAATGGCCTCCGGGTCCATCCAGGTTGTTATAAAAGATACTAGATCACCATTGTTGTTTGTGGCTGAGTAGTACTCTGTGATACACATATACCACATTTTATTAAGCCACTCACGTATTAGGCATTTGGGTTAATTCCACATCTTTGCGATTGTGAATTGTGCTGCTATAAACATTCAAATGCAAGTGTCCTTTTTGTAAACTATCTTTTTTTCCTTTGGGTAAATACCCAGTAGTGGGATTGCTGGATCAAATGGTAGGTCTACTTTTTGTTCCTTGAGGTATCTCCATACTACAAAAGTAATGCTAATTCTTGAAATAAAAAATGAATAAATAAAAAGAGCATGTTTGTAGATAAATGAGTTCAGACTGTGTCTGGTGTTTATCAGAGATATTTGTCATGAAAACGTGTAGCTGTATGACCTATCCTCCCTGCCCCATACTCACACCTAGAAGCCAGAGTGATTTGCTTAAGAATTTAAATAGGCTTTGTAAGTGGCCAGCTGTTTGTGTAGCCAATGAAGCAGCCATTAAGAAGTATGTGGTTGAAAGTGAGTCATTACTTATTTCAAGGAGAAGCATGTGTTGGCAATACTAGCTGCTCTTCACAGAAAACCTCTCATATCTCAGTGGCCCAGTACCATAGAATTTATTTTTTCACCCATTTAAGTCTAGTTGCACTGGCAGGAAAAGAGGGGATTCCATGTAGTCATTCAGATTATGGAAGTTCTTTCAACTTGGCTTCCAAGGTCACTTTGGTACTGTTGCCCAACTGCCAGTTGGGGAGTGAGAGAGAATGAAGGATGTCATTGAAGAGTTGTGGGGACCAAGCCTAAAAACAGTATACATCCCTTTTGCCCACATTTTTTTTTTTAGACGGAACTCAGTCACATGGCTGTAACTTAACTGTTGGAAATAGGGAAATAACTGTGAGGTCAAGAAGATGAAGAAGTAATTTTGTTGAACAGTTAGTCAGCCTCTAGCACTAGGCCATAAATTCAAAGGCAAGGGCTAGGGGCTAAGGAGAAGCAAAAGGAACCACAGTTCTCTCTATGAAACAAAACTTACTACTGCCATTTTGGGAAGAAGTGGTCTAAGAGATTACAGGGCAGGTGGCAAATTGAATCACCTCTTCCTTATATGGACCATATAGCATTTGAGAATCTTTCTTCTTAAAAGTTGGGTGATGTGTGTGAATGTGTGTATGTGTGTGAGAGAGTGTGTGTGTGTCAGTGCTAGATCCTGCTCAGGCCTTTTGCCACTATTTTTATTTTCCCTCACTATTGTGGTGAATGTTATTCCAGACATGAAAACACAGACTTAGGAAATGCACCGTAGGGAAGCACTGCATCTCACAAAGTGTCCAGTGGTGTAAGGAGATGGAACCTAGTGAAGACAAGACAAAATCCCAATGGATAGAAGGTAGAGTTTTCCAAAAAGGGACTGGAGATTTGTACCTTGGAAGTTTACAGAACAATTTTGTTGTAGACAGACAAAGACCTGGGCACAAAGGAGAAAGTTCAGGAACAGATTGCATGAAGACAGAACTTATGAATGGTTAACTTCTTGGGTGATTTATCCATTTATCCTATACACAGCATGGTGGACAGACTTAAGCAATAGAATAATTGGAGGCTTAGAACTAAAAGGGATCTCAGAGAAGTCCCATTTTATTCCTATAGTTTATTACAAAAGTCCACGACAATAAATGTCTTCACTAAAAGCTGAATTATCACTCAAGTTCAAATCCTTTGACTCCTTGACTGATGATCTTTCCAGTGCACCACACAACCTTTCAAGTGCTTATAATTATTGCTAGTAAGAGTATTAGTGCTATAATGCCATGTGTCAGGCACTTAGCTAAGTTCTTTACATTCAGACTTTTATTTAATATATTCCCAATGATCTATAAGATGGATGTCCTGATTCTCATTTTAAAGAAGACATGAACTTGGAAGAGATCAGCTCAATCGATGTCCTATAGCTCACAGTGGTAGGGCCCCATCTAGAACCTCAAACCCCTAACCCTAACCCTAACCCTAACCCTAACCCTAACCCTAACACAACCTGAATCCAAAATCCATGCTCTTCTCACCATGTAAATGACCTACTCTCATTCATTGATGAACAGGCTGAAAGTCCTATGTCCTCTGACCTGGATACTAATTATCAGACCATGTTCTAGAGTAATTATAGAACTGCATATTCCTACAACTACACCCTTCCCTTCCTAGGAGATAGATAATATAGATCTAATTCATACTTGAGTCACTTATTTAAGCAGAGAAAGCTTGGGAATTTTGCTTAGGGTCAATTCTTTTCTTGTCTTTCTTTTGGGAAGACATGATTTATAACATCTTTATCGCCTCGTGATAGGACACTTCTACCAGAAAGGGTCATCTAACAGCATTCTTTTCCTAAGAACAAAGACAAATCACTGAAGCCCTGGGGTAGATAGGAAGATCATTGGACAAAGGCTAGGAAATCTAAATATCAGTCCTAGCAAAGGGCTAGAGCCGACATTGGTAAATATCCTGGACTTCAGCATCCAAGTGAATGATGCCTCCTTTAGGAGTATTGCCTCAGGGAACGTCACAATTGTCAATCAAATGAAACAATTGCTCAAGTTATTATTGAAAATCCTCCTTTGAAACTCTGAGAGATGTACACAGTCCTGTGGGGTAAGCTATTTTCCAGAATAAAGGCCTGGCTCCTTTTCCATAATAAAACAGTCCTAGTTTTTGCTGTTTAGTGTGAGACCATGAGCAAGAAAATGCCCTGTTCTCCAAGACTTAATTGTGCCATCTTTATGATGGGAAAACAACAATGCATGGAGGCCCTGAGAATAAAATGAGGTAATGCTTGTAAATGTGATCTGAAACTGTAACATTCTTTACTCACATAAGACAGAAATGGAAAGTCAGTCTTGGCTGTTGTAAATGGGGCAACATATCCTGCTTTGTTCATCCTGAGCTGGTTGAGATACATAGTTTAAGAGGTTGTGGTGACATTGACCATTCCTGCTTCTTTATTCCCAGAAATATAAGCACCACATTCAAAAGTTACTCAATACACTGGTCATTACGAAAAAGTTACCACGAACAGAAAATGCTAGGGTGATTCTGAGTGGTTTTCTTTAATTTTCTATTACTTTTTTATGCCTTGAGAGAGGAGATCATTTTAAGCCTTTGACCCTAACACAAAAATAAAACCTCTGAGTCTGAAAACCCAGGGGCTTCACTTGTCTGTGAACAGCACTGAATATGCACAATGAAGAATTTATGGCCTGTGATGAGAATCTACTTCTTTGATAAGGGGCCTAAATACACTTTGCAGACATGTGGCTGTGACCCCCCTGAGCCAATCGCTGAGACGTGAAGCGACGTGTGTGGGCCAGCTGTGGAATCTGGCTCAGCTCCGGCTTGAAGTCACCTCCCTTCTCCAAAAATTCTTTAAATACTGGAAGAGTTGTGTGTCCTAGAGGGTGCAGGGGAAGGAGGTGTTGGGAGTTGTTAGCAAAAGACAACAGATGAGCTCATGAAAATTTAACAAGCTGTTAGGGGCATTCCACGTGTGCGGTTTGAAGGCTGTTCCACAGTCCTCTGGTGACAGTAATGAGCTTACCGGAAAGGACAAGATTTTCAAATGAATTTTATTTTTGGAGAGGGAGGTGTATATGTTACGCAGGAAAAGGCCTTGTGATTCAGATCACACTGGAGGTCTGTTCGTGCAAGTGCTTAAGCTGGCTGATTCAACTAGAGCATCTGCGTGTAACAAGCATGAGCATTGCACACAGGCTCACGATTTACTTGAAAATCCAGGTAGCTCTCATGTGCCCATCTATGCTTGAAATGCACACCTAACCTTTCCTGAAATGTTCATTTCACGTTCATTTACACAATCCCAGGCAAATGTAAAAGCAACATTTACAGTTGCTGATGTGGAATATCACTGGCAACCTCTGAGTTTCTAGTCTAAGCATGGCACGGTGTACAGCAGCATTATGGAATTCAGTCGCAGCATTAGCTGAGAGATCCACATTTCAATCTCGTCAAAATCTTTGACTCCGTTTTCCCATAAAGGAAAGACTTGCCTTAAACCAAATCCTATTTTATGCAATTCCATTATATTATCAATGTTGATTTCATGATAGAGCATTAAAAATGTTGCTCCTGGTGTGCGTTACACATTTGCTCTGTGTTTCCGTAGAGAGAATATTCTCATAATGGAAAAATTTTTAAACAGAAAACCAGAGGGCTAAATTGCTTTTAAAAATATGCCTGTGATCTTTTTATGTATTTGTCCCAGTGAATTGAATAAATCTAAATTCATTAATTGAAACAAAATGGCAAAACACCATCTTGTCTTTTCTCTAAGCATTATGCAAATAAAATAAATTATTTTAAAATATGAATTCTCAGTGCAAATAGCCCATAGTCCTTTTTAGAGTTTTATAAAACTTTCGTTGTCTGAATGTTTTTGTTTTGTTTTCACCAAGAAAAATCTTCTTTTGCAGAATGATCTTAACCTGCCTCTACTATTTGAACTTGGGTAATAAGTTCCTTAACCCCCTCCCCATATTTGTTTTCTCATCTATATATGGAAAGGTATTCTAAATGGTTCCAAGTTCCCTTCTAGCCCTAAATGTCTGGAATAATATGATCCTACGGTCCCATATGATTCAATAAAAATATTTTCATAGCGCTTATATTTAATTCTATGTTGCATTATAGTAAATAATTTATTTTATTGTGTTCTAAGGGCCTGTAAGAATTAATGGAGCACTTAGTTACTAATCTATGTCCCGAGTCTACAAGCGTAGGGAGAAGTAATAAAACTATTTTAAAAACTCAATCCATTAGCATAATAAATTCCATGAGCAAAATGTGGAAAGTTAAAAAAAAGTAAAGATGGAAGATAGTATCCCCATTCAAGAGAGTTACAAATTGATGCATAGATGATTAAACAATATGAACAAGTATGTGAGCTCTAGCAGAACCAAAACAGGAAGAGGAAACATTATTAGGCATCTACTATGTTGTAGGCAGCATAGTAGGGCTTTTTTTTTTTTTTTCACATATATCATCTCAACAATTCTCCAGGGCAGGTGTTTTCATCTCCCTTTTTAAAGATGAGATAAGCAGGATCAGAGGGATTGTGGTATCTGCTGCGACAAGTTATCCTAACTGATACTTTCAAGTATGGAATTGAAAGAGGAGAGTTTTGGCTACAGGTTAACAGAATATCTGACTGACAGTGAATTAATCAAATAGTATTTTGTATTTCTTAAATAACAAGAAGTCGAGAGTTAAGTAATTCAAGGATTTGTTTAACAGTTCGATGCTGGGTCCTCTTCTCTGTGGTTCTTACCCCCGGGCTCTCATGGTGACAAGACGGATGCAGGTCTAGATCATTCAGGAGTACTATAAAACCAAAAGCTTTCAAGTCATGTGAGTATACATGTATGTGTGTGAAAGATGACTACAGTTGGCAGAATGAATGGCCTAAAGTTATCAAAACCTAGAAGTTCCTGGAGAAACGTTCACCACTCGTCTCATAGTCTAATTTTAAACAAAGAGGCAACTATGGAAGTCAAAAGTGGGTCCAGGAACACTTGGAAATACAGCTACCATTAGGTGCCCCATTTTGAGGCATGAATGAGGTGCATATATTCAGTGAAGACCAGCTAGGGCAAGCAAACAAGATACTCTTTTCCCCAAGGAAAGCCTTTTTAATGGAACAAATGTAGCTGCTGACATGATAGCTGGGCTTTCCCTTTAATGCTGCACAGATAGGATTTACCACCCCTACACACTGGTGATAAATGTTAATTCTCCAAGTTTGTGTTTACAGTTAAAAACAACAAATGTTTAAAGTGGTCCCCATTGTCACCCATGACTTATCCTAACTCAACTCAGGCTCTGGCTTTCCTCTTGCACAATGTGCCTACGAGCCAGTAGAACCAGGACACAAACCCCTAGGACTGCATAGCTCTAAGCCCTGCCCTTCCCCTATGAGATGCTGTTTTTCCCATTGCTAGCAAACAATAGCTTTAGGATACCTTTTATTTTCTGAAATAAATGTGCATCTTTCTCCAAGATCTTCTTTTATTTGGTCTTCACCAACTCTTCTCTTTTATTAAATTTTCTTCTTTACCTTTTATATCTGGCTTTGTTATGCCTTTCTTTTATTCTAAAAAATTCCTTGCCAGCTTGTAGTTATCTATTTTAGAAGTTATAGACATATCGAATCTCTAGGGTAGATATACTTCTTTACATCCTGCTAAAGTACTTTCCAGATGTCCCTGAGAATTCACATTTCCAGCAGGGTTGTAGAATTAATTTGGCGCATTTTCTGCTAGCCTTTCTGCTTCATGTGGCTCTAGCGGATGAAGCAGAGTTGATGGTAGCATACAATTAGAAAAAGAATTTGGTGTACAAAGAGGGCTATTTAAAATATTCACTCTCATTGTCATTGCCCCTTTCACATAGAAAAAAGTGCCATGGATATATATACTTCAAGGAAATCACCTCTGATTCTTGCATACCTTTTGAATTTCTAAAATTTTAATAGGTTTCTTCCTTTTAAAGCACCGAGAGGAAAGAGAGATTAATAATACATAACCTGCGGTTGATAACAATACCATCACTCTCAGGTCATGACCTCAGAAAATAACATCTGGACATATTAATAGTACCACTTTAGACGTGTGCAGCATGGTGAGTGAAGAACAGTGAACTGGATGCACAAACTGGACATAAGAAAAAGAAACCCGGCTAGGCTCACACCTGTAATCCTAGCACCCTGGGAGGCCGAGGCGGGAGGATCACTTGAGGTCAGGAGTTCGAAACCAGCCTCAGCAAGAGTGAGACTAAAAATAGAAAGAAATTAGCTGGACAACTAAAAATGAAAAAATTAGCCAGGTGTGGTGGCACATGCCTGTAGTCCCAGCTACTCGGGAGGCTGAAGCAGGAAGATCGCTTAAGCCTGGGAGTTTGAGGTTGCTGTGAGCTAAGCTAATGCCACAGCACTCTAGCCCAGGCAACAGAGTGACACTTTGTCTCAAAAAAAAAAGGAAAGAAAAGGAAACCAAGGAGAGAAACCTTTCTCGGGGATGGACACATGCCTAAGTAAGATTACCGACCTGCTGGCTAGATGTGAGCATTGTGTCCATCTCCCCTCGACGTGTGATATGAGACGTGGGCTAGCTACGGTGCCATACCAGGCAGGCAGAACAACCGCCTGCTGCCCTTTCCAGAATCCATGCCCAATGGCACCTAAGATATGCTTGAGCAGCAAACAGAAAGGTGGGGGGGTCTAGTCTCAGACCTGATACTGTCGGTAGGACCTTCCGCACATCACTTTCCCTCTCTAAGTCTGTTCTCCCCTCTTTAAAATGAGACAATTCAAATAATCAACATTAGAACTTCCCTTATATCCCTTCCAACCCCTTCGCATTATGTGCTCTAAGCTCTAGGCAGGCCACCTGTAGCGGGGAGGGTGGAAAGAACAGATTTGACTACCTTCCTGCACCTGCTCTTCTGACTTTCCGTTACAATCTTTTGAACCTCATTTTAGCACTTGTATAATAATTACCTGTATGTGTGAAGATAGGGTTTTCTTCTCCTCTGATCCCTTTCTTTTCTTTCCCTACTTCCCCCATCACCCGCTGACATTCACACCCCTTCCCTCAAGGGGGGTCTTTGATCAGATAGAGGAAAGCAAAAAAGCATCTGATTATGAAAACATAGAAGTTAGGCCCCAAATGGCTGGCTAATATTAGAGAGAACACTTTATTCTTCTTGTAGATGGATGACCGTGTAAAGTTGTTCCATCCTTCACATGGAACCTAAGGAACATACTATATTCCCTCCAGCTCAGAGTTCTCAGTTCAAGGCACCTTTAGTACTGCCCGAGGCCAAAAGAAACACCCAGCAGTTCAATTTATTAAGTAATGAAGTCCAAACACTTAATAAGCACTTTAGGCCTAACAACTTAGAGCACTTTGAAAAAATACTACATATAAATCGAAAGGAAAACTATGTTTTTAATTTATTCTTAAATAATCACAATCATTTAACTAATGGCATGTGTGTGCCTGTTGGGCACTGCACAAGTTCTCAAGCTTTGGAATTAGATTGAACATAGCCAGCCTGATTTCGTGTTGCACGCTGATTTTTGAGAAGGCTGACTTTCTATCACAGCAACTACCAAAAACCCAACTTTGCTAAAATATTAATGACTCCATTGAAAGCAATGCAGCGCTAGCCAACGTTAAAACCATAGTTCATGAAATGTCCAACAGAGGTCGCACTGTTTTCCTCAAAAATGTAAAATTTCCATCAGCTGGTGCCCCTGTGAATTTGCTGCAGTCTCCTGGAGCATCTTGGGACAGAGCTCGGGAACCACAGCTGCAGCTCCTTTTGAGAGGAAAACAATTGGAATTCGAACCAATCCGGTGAGGAAAGATGGGTAGAAATACGGAGAGGCTCATAAAGACAGCAGGGAGAGGGATACCAGAAAGAGAAGAGGGACTTTTAGCTGTCCATCTGGCATGGACTTGTGAACTGAGAATTGACTCGATGGGAAAAGCAAAGTAAAATACCCCACATTCCTATGCCTCAGACATTATGGACACAGGTAAGAGTTTACATGTGTCTCTCTCACTAAATTAAGACCAAGCAAAAGATCTTATTCATTTCCATATTCCTCCAAACACCTAATTCAATACATAGTGTTGTATTGAATTCCCTTACCCAGAACTGAACTTAAATCTAATTGCAGTAGAATGTGCTAATTACTTTGTTCTGATTTATTTTACACCTCTGGAGTTAGAGCTGCTTAGAATTCAATACTCAGATTAGCGGAGAGTCAGAAGGCTTTTCCACCGTTCTGCTGTTGGGACTTCTCCATGTTCCTGCTGGCTTGCTGAGATGAGGTTCAGATTTATGGTTTATTTTGTGTTTCAGACTAAGTACCTAAAGGGAAAACATGCCTGGCAATGAGTGACATCCCCAATTGTACTCCCACTGATTTTACCTCAAAAATTGACATTTGTGAGAGTTGATTCCATAGCTTTTTACTGTGTGAGCTATAGTATATGAGAGAACTGCTCCCTAACGTTTGTTAGCCTTTGATTTACCAAAGTAATCAAAATGTCGGGTGTGTCTGTATCACCATTTGCCAGGAAAACGCATGACAAAACTCTTGTTGTCCAGGGAGATCAAAAGGATGTGGGTCTTTAAAAAATGTTGGTGATAAAACATGCAGATAAAGGAAGGAAATTAAATGACAAAATGTGAAGCCAAATAACTGGTTTACATTCTTTCTGCAATTGAAAACTTTATCATTTCAATTTAAAAGTTCTTGAGAAAGGGTGTTCGGTTTTTGTTTGGTTGGTTTCTTTTATTTAATCTGGTTACATCATTTTGTTCGGAGCCCCAGAGTTAATCACACTTTGCACTTCTCTCTCTTACCTTTCATCTGAAAACTGCGGAGCCACCGATAGCCTGTGTGGCCAGCTTCTTCCCTAGTGATTGCATATAATGTTAAAAATCAAAAGGATAAGGAATACAGACCACTAGAATCTGCAATGGAAACAACCCTACTGGAGGGGGCATCTAATAGGGCACTTACTTCACAAGCTAGGAAGAAATGGGATGGAATCAAATATCCCATATATCAAGGAAAATGAGCACTTAGCATGTGCCTGAAAACATTTCGTGGGCTTTATAAACGTGATCTCATTCAGCCACATTTAACAGAAGGAGAAACTGCGGTTGTCAAAGCTGATACAACTTGCCCTTGGTCAGCTGTAGGGCAGAACCCAAATCTAAACCTCGGTCTGATCAGCCATCAAGTCAACACCCATTCACCACATCATGTTTTGACATAAAGCTGAGTCGTTGCCAGTTAAAACCTGTGGAGAAATAGTGCTAGGTTTGAAGGGAAAGTGAAGGCCCTAAATTCCCTTTTCTAACTTGAAGCCTAGAAAGTCCTTTTATCATCACCCTACCTGTGGCTGGAGACAGTTGGCCCTTAGGGGAAGGTGTATCAATCGCAGCAGAGAATGACACCGTAAAGCTAATGACAGGTAGGTCCCCTCACATTACATGAGCCGGCTAGAATACATTTCAAACTGTGCATTTCTCCCTCTTCCCATAAATTTGATCCACCTTGTCGTTGCCATCTCTTCTCCTGATTTTTGAGATTTGTTAACTTAACCTTATTATTTTTTTCCCGTGGCTAAAATTTGACCGGATCAACATCATATTTTCTTCCTGTTTTCAATCAGCTAGAACTCAAAATGTTAAAAGTGGACACACCAGCTATGATTCTTCAAAAAATGTTTTGAACAAAACAGTCCTGCATGCCAAGTCCACAGATACTTTTTTAAAGCATTAATGTTTAATGACAAAGAGAGCAACCAACTAACCAGAGTACAGATCTCAGTGCATGGCTTTGATTGGAACCTACAAGGCTCCAAAGCAGATACTTGCCAATTTTATGACAACCCCTAGAAATCAAAATCGACCTTTACCTGTTGTCTTAGGTCAGGGTTCCCTAGAAGCAGAGCCAGAGACAGGGATGTAGGCACCAGAGATGTACTGAGGATGTGTTCTCCATAAAATAACGTGTAAAAGAGCGAGGAAAACCGAGTAGGGAGGGGAAAGCAGCCTTGGCCTGATCCACAGGTGGCAGGGAAGGGGTTAGTGAGGGAGGGGGACTCCTCTGGTGTATAAATCATGCCACAGAGCCATCCTTTCTCTAGGCAGGGGCCAGGCTTTGGTATGGCCCTATCAGTCAATGGCTGACAGCTTTAGGCTCTAGGAAGAAGGTCGATAACCTCCCAGGCATCTCTTTGAAGGCTGCCCCATCCGCCAAGAGCAATTTTCTAGGGAAGTTAGCAGGTGTGTACTGTTAACTGCAGCACCTGAAACAGCAGGGGGAAGGATGCATCTACTGCAGCATCCCAGTGTGTGATTTTGTGGGGGAACTTGTTAGAAATGCAAATTATTGCCCCTCCCCAACCTACTGAATCAGAAACACCTGTAGCAGGAGCAGTGACCTTCGCTTTATTAATAACACACCCTCCAGGTGGTTCTGATGCACTTGAAAGTTTGAGAAGCACTGAATAACTATCTTCCCACCAAATATTATATATCACAACACTATTTTCTAATTGGCTTAAGTTAGTACAAGTCGTGTTGAAACTAGGAACCCCCTGAAAATTATTTTGACTGAGATACCTACAAAAGATGTTACCATAAACTGATGTCTACCTTCAATTAACCACACACATTTCCACTTTTAGTTATTTTCTTTCCTTTCTCCCTAATTTTCTGGACTCTTTCCATGACTGGAGGGCTCTGAGCAATCTCTTCCCTGGAGTCTTTTTAAGAAGACTTAATTAGTTTCACACATTCACAGGGTCATCTAGCTCTCCTGCCCCCAAGGGAGGGGTTTATGACCCAATAAAGATATGTTGCCTTGTATCCTCTTCCTTTCTGGAATAAAACCTATGAATACTAAGTTGACATTTTGCAGACATTTTGCTCTAAGGTCTAATGTTCTTAACTAAGCAAGGTAAAAAATTAGGCATCCTACAATCAAATGTCTCTGTTGGAACAAGTTATGACTTAGACTATTAACTAGGTTCGTCATTTCTCTCTAGAGGATACGGGGAGGGTAGTAGTTTGGAAGATTTTTTTTTTTTTTTTTACAAATTTACCTTTGCCTTTTATTTTCACTATTAAAAATATATATTCAAGTATTAATATCATCTTAAGCACTGGAAAATATTATAAACATTGTTTTAAAGAACCTGCCTTTTAGGGCTACTGATTTCTTTTACTATTGACACTTTCAATATGTGCTATTTTAAACATAGAGAAAAATCCAGAAAGTAACATAATCAGCATTTTTATATAGTTGTCCCTCAGTATCCATTGAGGATTTGTTCCAGATTTCCTCCTGCAAATACTCAAACTCATGGATGCTCAAGTCCCTGATATAAATTGGCATAGCATTTGCATACAACCTACGCACACCCTGCCACATACTTTAAATCATTTCTGGATTTCTTATAATAATATAATACAATGTAAATGCTATATAAATAGT
>CAUYRB010106419.1:0-19393 GCA_963574695.1 Propithecus perrieri
TTAATGCCGACCACCACTGCCACCAACACCACGGCCACCAGCACCTCCTACTGCCACCGTGACCACCAGCATCTCCGTTATTGCCATGCAACCATTGCCCACCACCACCGCCAGCCTCCCTGGCACTGCTATGCACACCGCCGATGTTGCTACCTCAGCTGCCACCTCCCTAGGGTCACTCCACACTGCCACCACTGCCACCACTGCCACCATTACCTCCACCAAACTGTATGTCCATGGTCAGCTCCACTAGCACACGCCGTGCCCCCCTCCACCTCCACCGTCTCTAACACTGACAGCACCATCGCCGTGTCAACACCAATCTGTCACCACTGCCCACCACTGCAGTGCTAAGGATGCCTTTCTACAAGCCACACCCATGTTGTCCGCTGCTCTCCGATCTGGCCTGGCCCTGTGGCTTCCACCTGGCCAGTAGAGTGTGGTGACACTGGCTCCGTGTGACTTGTGAGGCTGGGTCAACTACTGCCTCAACCTCTTGAAACGTGTGCTTGTGAGGCCTGCCACATGTGGGACCCTCATGGGACCTGCCGCTGTGTGTGGAAACCCACGTGGAACGGCCCCGGCTGAGTCCCCACTGACGGCCAGCAGCTCTGGTCACACCGGTGAGCCGTCTCGGGTGTGCACACTGTCCGGTCTCCAGACTGCTCGGGCCCCAACTGACATTCGACTGTGACATCATGAGATACCTTCAGGAGAGCAGCCAGCTGAGCCCAGTCAACCGCGGAACCATCAGAAGGAACAATTTGTCATTAGGACAGAAACAGCCGACAGCCGTCACCAGCTGACTTTGCCACTCACCCCATCCCACCGCCCCTCCTCCTCCAACCACCACCTCCTCTCCCTCTCCCTGCCTGTGCCCCCCATACCCACGCCCTCCTGGTGCCACCGTGGGGCTGGGTGCTCTGCTAACCACCGCGGAGGAGGGTCGCAGCAGCCCTGTGGTGCAGATGGCTCTCCTACTTCGCAGGTGAGAACACGGAGGCTCAGGTCGACTGACCTGTCAAGGTCACCAGCTATTAAGGGACAGAGCTGGGACTCTGAGCCAGGTCTCCTGAGACACCCAATCTTGTGGCTTTTCCGATTTCATTGCGCTGCCTCAGAAGCACTTTTTTGTATTGTTCCCATTTAAAAATATGCTTCAAAAGAAGTGGATTTTGAATCTGTCTATTCAAGAAGAAAGAATTGAAAAAGTAAGCATTCGTATTTAATATTTATTTTAAGTAAGTCAATATGCAGCTGGACTTTGAGACGGGGGGAAGAAACCAACTGGGTAAAAAGAAACGGTGTTCTATGGGAAAGACACCATCGCCACGGGCGCGAGATGAGTGATCCTAATCTACCTTCCAGAAGAGAACTTAGCACCCACAATTTTGTCACCATCAGGGCCAAAATTAATAATCTCCATCCACTTTCCCTTTGTCTTGGGCAAACAGAAATATGTTAACAGCAGAACAAAGACATACAGCTTCCCTCCTGTGGCCAGGGGTTCACGTTTCTGGCACGTGCCCCCTGTTGGGTTCAGACGTGCGTGCCCCGGCAGGGCACAGGCTGCACTGGACTCATCTGATGCTCCCGGGGTCACGACGGCCACCCCAGCCCCACATGCCGGCAAGCAAACAACAGACGACCCAGGCTCAGCTACCATACATGGGAAGGGGCTGGGGGTACTTGCCGTATCTGGAAGCATAGTCTGGCCTGGGAACCAAAATAATTTTTTGGTAAACTTTGCAAAAGGATTGGAGTTCGGCATCAAAAGGACGCTGTGTTGTGCCCACAATCAGAATCCTGTCATCTGGTTTCAGGAGTTTCAGGATTTTCGGAAGCTGTTTTTTCAGGCGTTTAGGTTCATTCTGGGAGAAAGAGAGAGGGAAAACAATTGGCCCATGTATAGAAATTCGAATGACAAACTAAAGAAAATCTACTCTTAGAAATAGAATGTGCTTTGGCATACGTTTGTTAAAGTGATTTCAAAGCTCTGGAAAACACAATTTCTTCAAGTTTGTCCTGGGACGAGTCTTGGAATGTGCTTCCTACGTTGACCGGGTCATTTTTAATTGTTGGCATTTCCTTTCCTTAACCTCTGGCACACAGATTTGGAGAGTGGGAAGGAAGGAAGCACCTGACTGGACATTCGAGCACCTTGAGAATGGGAAATAGTGGCTGATTTCCAAGCGGAAGGAAGCTCGCTGGGACTTATAATTAGGCTGTGGTGCTCCGTTTTCCACAGTGGCCTGGAAGGTGAACCACGGTTTCCTTTGCTGACGGCTGTGACAGTGAGGAACCGCGGCCGGAACGCATGTCTGACACATACCTGGTTACACAAGGTTGTGAAACTCCTCTCTCTGGAGCAGTCTGGAAATGGTTTGAAGCTGTATGATTTTAGTATAATCTCAGCACAAATGATGAAGAGGAGAAAGCTAGGACGGGCTCTCTATTTGGTACCCCAGGGAGGATGACTTCCAGCTGTGGGAGTCAGAGCTGGCCATGTTGCCATGGGCAACAGCCTGGTTTTAAATTAACCTCGCTGGCACAGACAAGGGAAGAGGAAGTGTGGGAAGCAGGGGGGATGCCAGGGGTGCTGGTGGGAGCCTCCATGGAGATGTCCCTAGCACAACGTTGGCCATTTTTGCTACCATTTGGCTGGTGGCTAATGAGGTTCTGCATCTTTTCATGTGTTTATTGGTCATTTGTGTGTCATCTTTAGAAAAACATGTATGCAGATTGTTGGCCCATTTTACAAGTTGGGTTATTTGTCTCTTTATTATTGAGTTGTAAGAGTTCTTTATATTTCTAGATACAAATCCCTTATCAGTACATGGCTTGCAAATATTTTCTCTCATTCTGTGGGTTGTCTTTTCACTTTCTTGATGGTGCCCTTTGCAGCTGAAAAGTTTCTAATTTTGATGAGGTGCAATTTAATTTTTCTTTTATTGCTTGGGATTTTGGTGTCATACCTAAGAAACCATTGCATGATCCAAAGTCACAAAGATTTATGCCGATATTTTCTTTTAAGAGTTTTATCATTTTAGTTCTTACTTTTAGGTCCTTGATAGATTATGGGCTGATTTTTGTATATGGTGTGAGGTAGGGGTCCAACTTAATTCTTTTGCAGGTGGCTATCCTGTTGTCCTAGCATCTGTTGTTGAAAAGACTATTCTTTCTGCATTGAATTGTCATGGCACCTTTGTCAAAATTGACTGTAAATGTAAGGGTTTATTTCTGGACTCTCAAGTCTATTCCAATGATCTACATTTCTCTACTTATGCCTGTACCACACTGTCTTGATTGCTGTAGCTTTGTAGTAAGTTGGGAAGTGAAATTGGGAAATGTGAGTCTTCCAACTTTCTTTTTTCTTTTGAGGATTGTCTTGGCTGGGTCCTTTGAATTTCCATATGAACTTTAGAATCAGTTTATTAATTTCTGCAAATAAGCCAGCTGGAATTTTGATGGAATCTATAAATCAATATTTTGATTTATCTTAACAATATTAAATGTTTCACCCATGAATATGAAATGACTTCCATTTATTTAGGTCTTCTTTAAATTTTTTCAACAATGTTTTTTAGTTTTCAGAGAAGTCTTATACTTCTTTTGTGTCAAAGAAGAACCCTGTGAGAACAATTTCTATGGAGGGGTGAGGTTGGCGAGCTGATGGTGGTGTGCAGGAGGGAGTGGTGATGGTGAAGAGTGACTAGTCGTTTAGGAAGCTTGATGGAGAACAAAGCAGGTGGCGGAGGTGACTGGGACGTGTGGGGGGCACATGAGAGCTGCCCAAAGACTAGTGGAAGAAGGACTGATCTGAGGGTTCCGGTGAGGACAGAGACGGAGACCCAATGGGGTAGAGACATGCTTACATGATCTGAGCCCAGACCTAGCAATCCAGTTGCCAAGGTGATGGCAGTGTGGTCCCTGCCCTCTCTAAGGCAGGAGATGATACTGCTACCTGCATGTCCTGAAATGGCAGGGACATTTGTAATTAATTAGTCTATTGGATGACAAATGTTGATCCTGGGCTGTATCCAGAGCGACATCCTTGCTGATGGTGAGGTACAGTCCCACTAGTAGGGGATGGAAACAAGAGACGTGTTCATTCAGTCAGCTCCCCTGCACTCGGGCCACCCGTTCCAGTTCAGAGCTGCCCATTATGCATGGGGCCTGTGCACTCATTGACCATGCCAGCAAACATCCCCACGATCACCTGGCAGTCTCCACGACTGCCGCCCTTACCGCTGGGCCTGCCAGCCCCTCACAACTGTATTATCGTGGGCAATTTCCAATTAGTGGCTAGCATCCACACAGCAATTTCAATTTGCTTTTCTGCAGTTGGCACCACAAAACAAGCGCCGCAGCCGGCACCGGCAGAGCATGCCGTTCCCTTGTGGAGGGAACTGTGGTGTCCAGGAAGGCGCTTGCTAGATGAAGTAACAAAGGGTAATGGTGCAGAAAATGCAGGAGCAGACTGTTTCGCCTCATTCTCTGCTGCCTTTGCCTCACGCACAAACAACTGACTGACCGCTTTCTAGCCGCAGATAAGAGAAGACAACCGCTCCCCTCCTGGGAGGAGAAGGGGAGGGCGCTGCCCAGGTGTCTTCCAGGGGCAGGGGTGTGTTTGTAAGAGTGGCAGGGGTTTGGACTTTGCTGCCATTCTGGAGGGATAAGGGCTCCTCAGGGGTTGCTGAGGACAATATCTGGGGAATGGGAGTGTGGACAAGAGCATGGAGGATTCTGGAGTGGTGCACATACAGTTCTCTGACAAGATGGCCCCAAAGACAGTTTTCAGGATGAGGCCTAGGGTGGCCCTGGGGTTGAGGAGGGCTGGCGGGGGCGAGGTGTAGCTTCAGCATTCCAGGAGGGCTGACCTGGGGAAGCCAGCGGTTTGCCCTCAGTGCCTTCCAGCCTTGGCACAGCACCCAGGCGGGGAGAGGGGCCTGGCCCCTGCATCCACATAGACCTGTCTCTGAATCCCAGCACGAGCCCTGACCAGCTGTGTGCACTCCTGGAGCCTTTGTCCTCTTCCGTGAGACAGAGAAAACAATGCCTTCCTCCCAGGGTTGCTGGGAGTTTCCCTGACATATGTATTGTGCCTGGGGAAAAGGTGTTTGATCAGTCCCTCCCCACCCCTGCCGCCAGGTCGGGGCCTCATGTCCCTGCACCCAGGAAGCTCAGCTCCTGACGTAGGCTCTGTGCTCAGGAGCAGTCGTGGCCACCCTGGTCTTCTCTGTTGCCTCGTCGCTTTTGACTGGGTGAGCTTCATGCCTTTCGCCATGGGAGGAGCCTTAACCCAAAGGCAGAGGCACTGGAGGGTGGAATCGGTCACTGTGGATTTCCAAGGGGCCTTCCCGGAGCCCCTCAAATCCAGCAGGCAGCCGCCCCAGGGCGAGAGCAGCCCTGCTGTTTGTACTGTGGCTGGAGCTGGTAGAATACTCTGGCCTCATGGTGTCTTTGCAGGTGGATGTTCTTCTCTGTGCCTCAGTGCCTTTGGGACCAGGGAGCCTTTGGGACAGTGGCTGGGACAGGTGTGAGAAAGGACGCTGTGTGCTCCAGGTGGCTGAGTGATGCAATGAGGGGTGGTTGCGATGCCTCCTGGTTCCTCTCACCTGCCGATGCAGCTGCTGCTGTCGGCTTTTGGTCATCACCTTCGGAACGTGGATGTCCACTGCTCGTGACTACCCAGGGCCCTGTGGCTGAGGAACGTGGGTGAGTCTCAGAAGTCTTGGAGGCTGAGAGGCTGGGCAGGAGCACAGAGCTGGCCCATGCCTGCCCGGGGACCCAGGTTACTGCTGCGGCCCCTGCACTCTGGGGTGCAGGCCTAGTGACGCCATCAGCACACGGTGCAGGATGGAGTGGAAACCGGGGTTCCTGTGCGGAGCCTGGCCATCCACATGCAAGGGTGCTGGAGCCGGGGGCGGGACGCTGGGTAGGGTGTTTGTGCCTCTTGCCTCTCTGTCTGGGCCCCGGTGGCTCAGGTCCCCTGGCTGGCCTTGTGGATGTTCAGGGACCCAGGGAACCTTCTCCTGTATTCCCTGGGGACTGATCCCAGTGCCTGATTCCTGGTCTTCAACGCAGCTCGCCCTGCAGACAGACGACCGACTCTCCCAAATGCAGAAGAGAACAGAGGAAAGGTCTGACCCGTCCAGGCCGCCAAGGCCTTCTCTTCCTACAGGAACAAGCCCAGTTGTGGAGGGTGTTTGTGGGCATCAGGGGTGGTGCTGAGAGGATGCCTCTGTGCCAGAAAGAAGAGGGCTGATTTGGGGGGTTCTGGTGATGCCACCCACAGTCCTGCTTTCATCTCCCTCCTCTGCCAGTCTCCTGGCCCTTCACTGCACGACATTTAAAAGCCCTGAGCCCACGTATCATTCCCACTGCCAGCTCTCGCTGGCCCCCCCTCAGTTCTTCCTCGTGCTCCTCTGGCTCTTGCAAGTGAACGCTCGCATCCCTCCTGTTCTCCAGGGACGCAGGGGTGCAGGTGAGCCGGCGGCTGTCGTTGCTGACGCAAACCGACAGCTTGAGGGCATTGTGGGAGAGAACTCGAGGGAGGCTTCCTGACGCAGAGGCTATTCTGGCTGGGACTTTTTAGCTTGATAGTTAAGGAGGTGGAGGCTCAGAGAGGTTCGGTCATTACTCAGTCACACAGCTAGCTATGGTGAGTCCCAGGCCAGGGTCTCCCCACCATCCAGGCTGATGTTTGGCGGGAGAGAGAGTAGCCCCTGCCCATTGAGGAGCCAAACTTCGATGACTTGAGGTGTGGGACACCGTGGATTACCCACCACCCGGCATTTCCCTTTGGACCTATGAGCTGGGTTAGGGTCCTGTCATTCCTGCTATCCCTTGTGTATATATGCGGGGACGTCTTTGCTTCTGTGTCAATGAGGCAACGTCGCCAGCAGAGGGCGCTAACTGCCAGAGTCCCAGATTAAATAATAAATGAGTCCTCTTTAAGAGTTTCTGAAATGACAGGGCAATCAAGGCTCATTTGAGGAAGAAAAGATTGAGCTTTCATTCTTTATCCAAATCATCTCTACCTGCTAAAAATGATGTATAATACATAAGGATCAAAAGTGATTAAAATCCTTATGAATTTAATCAGAAATTCACAGTTAACCACTATTTGCTTTGGTGCAAATTGATGTGGAATAACAATCATGTGTATCTGCAAATTTTTTTTAACTTGTGGGAAATTTGCTGGTGATTTGTGGGGGGAAGTGCGGGGGAGAGGGGGCCATTGAACGGAGAGAAAAGGAGGAAGGAAGCGCTGCGGCCGGAGTCCCCGGAGGCTCCGACTGCCACATACTTAGCAGTTCTGTTGACGGTCTTTGTTCATAAATTTCAGGCCTTTTGCTATTTATTACTACGAACAATAGAAACTCCTAATAATAACTCCAGTGTGTGCCGTTTGCTTTAACTGAGCAGAGTTCTCTAAACTGTTTCTCACCCTCGAATCCCATGTTTGGGTGGAAAATGCCCCTTCTTCCGCACTTTGTTTCATTTTCTTCTAAATTATGTTATGCCTCATAAAATCAGACCACTGGATCCTTTCAAATACAGACAAGTGTTGAGGGCAGAGAGAGACCACTGTGGGAGATTTCAAAGCCCCGATGTTTCCTCCCTCCCTGGTAAGGGACCACTTGGAGGAAAGAAAAGGCCAAAGTAAGGAACGACGGAGAAGCCCTCACCATCTTTTCCGCATTGGGAACTTTCTTGTAAAAGGTTTTCTCTGTGTCTTCGATCCACACCACGGAGGGCTGGAGCTCTCGAGCCACCTGTGGGGAAAAGAGCACTGGCTGCGAACGCATTTCCTCCGTGGGCGCGCATCTGATGCCCAGCAACAGCAGGACCGGGGCTCCCGCCATGGGTCCCATGGGTGGCACCCCACCCATCCACAGGCTCTGCTGCACATGGGCATGAATGCATTTTGCAGCTCAGAACCTGCCCTGACCGGGTCCCCTCCACGGCAGGGTGGGCCTAGCCTTGGCCCCCTGTCTGCTCCGAGGCCTGTCCTGATGGGCAGCACACGGCTCGAGGACAAACACTCTGCTCTAGGACCCTGGGCCTCCACTTGCTTTGGCTTGAAAGAAGCCCGTAGTTTTCTGCTGAATGTGGAACTGAGCCACGAGTTTTAATTGCAGCCTCTCGCCGTCCCCAGGTCGATTCAAGTTTGCTTACCACGAGGAAGACCGTTTCAGCACAGGGGCCGCACGACGCTATTTGTTCAACTCGGTTTGGCTGTGCCTTTGTGGCTGCGGCTCCCCCCGGAAGGCGGTTCCGAGCCCCTCCAGGCGAGCAGGGCCTCGCGACTGAGCTGGGATGGGACTTACCGTGGGCCCATGAATAATTGCCACGCACCTAACAATCTCTTCAAAGCACCCCCATGACAGCAAAGTTCAGGTATTTCTGCAACAATTTGTGCTTTGTGTGAAATTGTGTCAGATGAAAGCCACAGCGACACGGTGTTATGTACTCTTATTTTTACATTTCTTGAAACATCATTAAGGCAGCAGGCGTGATGTTTAAACCAAGACAGGCATTCAGCGAGCGGTGGACACATCACTGGGAACACCGCGGCTGTGCCGTTTCCCCGTGTTCTGTGTGAAGAGGCAAGTTGGGCTATAAAGCAGATCACACACCTTCAAAGACAAAAGTGGACGCTGATGGAGCTTGATCCTTCTGCTGGTCCAACACCTGGGCTGGCTGCATTCACATCCCCACACACAGGACGTTCAGAGAGCAGACAGTAGTAGCCAAGCCCTGTTTGGTAGGTGTTATTTTTTAGACCCAGAGCCACAGAGTTCAAGAATCGAGAATCCCAAATTTTAACCCCAGGCATGTGGAGTGATCACAGCAGTTAGCGGTGGGCAGGCGTGTGCCAGGCATTGCCACTTGCTTTGCACCCGGCATCACACGGGGTCAGGGCCAGCACGCGCCCAGCACCACCTCCTCCCCGAGGGCTTCATGTGTGAGCATGTGCATTCTCATCCCAGCCCTATGGAGTGGGCATCATTGTCATCATCCCTGTTTACAGATGGGGAGGCCAAAGACATTGAGTGAGGGCCTGGGTCACGCAGCTACACAGTGGCAGAAGCAGGACTCAGGGCCAGGCTGATGGCTATGGAGCCAGTGCTGGAAGCAGAGGCCACGCCCATGGCTTCTCTCTCTACTCTTCCCCACAGGTGTGCGGGCCAGCCCTGTGCCTCTGCCCCAGAGGTGACAGGACCAAGGCCCCGAGAGACCAGTAATTGGCTGAGTTAAGACCCAAACCCTTATCTTTGGATCCCACAGGCCTTGCCCTCTTCCTTCATGGGACATCCCTGCTCCTACGTCAGACCTATGCACCGGACCTTCCACCCCTAGTCCCACCGAATTTGCGAGTGGCCTGCATTTGTGAGTGCCTTATTTTGGCCTTGCCATTGGGAGTTTATTTTTTGGCACCAGAATCTGAATAGATATTGACTCTTTCCTGGTTGTAAATCACTAGAGAAAGAGACTAATAAATTCAATCGGATTTGGCAGTAATGGATTCAAACAATTTTTGTTGTACCTGCCCCTGCCCTGCACACAGTGGTCTCATTTCTCCAGCCCCCAAGCACGTGTTCTGGAATTTGGAGAAACGACACCGCCTGGTTCTGTTGCCCCCTGGCTGGGGTGCGTTTCCCACGGCTTCCGGGCTGGGGCCGTCACTGCTCAGGCAGATGGGCCCTGCCCCTCTCATGTCCCCCCAGCCTAGCAGAGGGCTCCAAATCTCCAATCAATACATAGATTATTGGCTATGACATCTTCTAGTGAAATTGAGAAGCTGTTACATTTAAAATCCTAGCTAGATGATTGCTAGGACACCAGGCGTGGCCACTGGCCCTGAGCTTCCATCGATGGGACGGATGGGATGCCGCGGATGAAGGAATTCTCCCTCTCCGCTGCTCTCTCCCTCATCTTTGGCTTGTTTATTTAATAAAGTCAGCTCTCTGGTAGGTCAAAGCAACGTATTAAGTAGCTCTCCGGCTGAATACACTTTTCTTCAGAGAAAGCTTGGGTACACAATGCAGACTGAAAGGGCTCTCAAGTTCTGGTCTCTGTCCAGGAGGAAGTCCAGGCTGGAGAAATCCAAGAGGAATGCAGGGCCTGCTTCAGGGCCTTGGGGATGGAGCTCGCTTCATTCATGGAGCTGATCCATGCTGACCTTGGCTGGCACTAACCCTCTGCTGGAGTGGCGAGGACAGGAAGAGGAATGGGTGGGCCTGTCCCTGCAAGGTCACCTGCAACCAGGAAACCAAGCGAAATGCAGCCCAGCCAGAGGGCAATGGTACCAGGTAGTGTTGGCAACAACACGTGCTTGGAATTTGGAGACAAGAGACTGCTGGGTGTGGGCCAGCCGCAGGTGAGTGAGGAGGGAGCGTTGGACCACCCAGATAAGGAAGCAGCCTCTTTCCTTCCTCAGCAGTTCACTGGTTCTCATCAGGGTTCCAGGGAGCTTTGACAACTACAATGTCGGGGTCCCAGCCCTGGAGATTCCGTTGAAGGATCAGCTGAAGGCACGCGGTCCAAGGAACTGCAGCAAGCGGTCGAGGCATCAGCAGTGTTTGAAGTTCCCCGGTGCTGCTGAAATACAGCCAAGGTCAGAGGCCTGCGCCCGGAGGCACAGGTTTCTGCTGTGAGCCTGCTTGGACACGCACGCCCACAGCTTGGCCTTGATGGGGGTTCCCCAGGACCCCGTCCTGGTTTCTCCGCACCCTCTCAGTGCAGCCTTCAGGCTGAGTTCGTCCACTCTCGTGGCTTCGGGTGGCTTCCATGTGCTGGTGACACCCGAAGTCACGTCTGGAGCTCCAGGCTGCATCCTCCCCAGAGTTTCGCATCCTTACGTGGAGGCTGTCCTGGAAGCCTCAGAACACAACAGCGCCAAGGCTGAGCTCCCCTCCCGTCCCCTCCGTCCCGCCTCCTGCAGGTTCCGGATGTGACCCCCTCCTACCCAAGGTGGAGACTTGGAGCTGCCCCCGTCGCACCCCCACACCCACCAAGCCCAGAGTCTGTCCTCTGCACCAGCTACTCCCTCTCAACCCCGACGAGGCCCCCATTCTCTCGGCTCCTTAGTGTCAGCCCCCGACTTCCTACCAGCAGGACCCGGCACTGCCGTCGGATCGAGCTCAGGGGCCGGGGGTGGCGCAGGAACCATTGTTCACTAAAAGCTATTTTGAGTCGAAAGCTTCCTTACTTCTAGCCTCCAAAGTAAAGAGGAACATGAGATTCTGTACGTAAAATATTTCAAGCTTAGAAATAAGACAATTTGTAATAACAAAGGCAAAATCTTATTCCTTTCAATGTCTCTTAAAAACTGAACTGAAACCAATGGAAAACCAGTTATCACATAAACGGTCATCTCTGGTCTTAGCTCGGGTGCGTGTCTGCCACTGCGGTGGGTCAGGCCTCTCCTGTGTCCCCTTGGCAGCCACGGCTTTTCCACAGTTTCCACTGGGCCCCTCTATTTTCTCAACCCAGCGTCTCCTAACAGGAATCGCAGGTGCGAGTGCCAAGTATGTCAGCGTTCCTTTCCTCGTCTGCTTTTAACCAAGTAAGCTACGCAGGTGGACTCGAAACACAGGACTCTTCTTGGAATAATTTTGAGACCGACAGTCTTATTTCTAGCACCTGATCTAGGTTGTTGTGCAACACTGGCCGCAGCATCCTGTTGAATGTGAAAGTTGATGACTGTGTGCTCCTTCAGAACTGCTGGGGGAAGGCCACACTTCCTGTATTTTAAACACACGCTGTGACGGATGGCTTTCCCAGGATGATCACCTGCTCTGGGGCCACACAGGACTGTGGGGATGATGCGGCTTGGAAGGGCTCGATTACTATGAAACACAACAGAAGACATTTCCCAAGAGTGTTCTTTGATGATGATAATGAACAGCCAGCGCTGGTTTGTAAAACTGCTTTGACTTCCATGACACCACGTCCACCCTCACTGGCCACGTGCCACGTGCTGTGACAAGCATGCCCCAGGGCGTCTCCCCTTGTACAGATGGAGCCGCTGAGAGAGCGCCATCCTGAAGCCAGGAGGGGATGGAGGGGCAGAAGGGAGCAGCCAGCGGTGGCCAGTGCTTGCCAGAGGTTTGGTAATGGGGAGGTCGCTGGTGGCCTTGGCAGGGAGTGGAGGGGACAGAGCAAGACAGGGAGCGTTCTTTCAGAAAGACGGGCAGATGGCGAGCTCTCGGCAGCAGGTGTGCTCCAGGGTGGGAGTCAGGGCAGGGAGGAGACTGGAGAAGGCTGGGATGGGAAGGCAGGTGGGGGAGGACCACCTTGGAGGGAGAAAGGCTTCCTTGCAACACATCGGAGGGTGCACAGGTGAGACGAGAGACACTTGCAGATGGGTCACGCAAACATGTCTACTGGAATAAGGTCTTTTCTCACAGCGATGGGAAAAACAGAATTCTTAGTAAAAATTCATAATATACAGACAGCATAAACAACAGCTTTTCTCCCTCTGTCTAGAATCAGTGGTCAAACATTTCGTGTCTTTACAGACCCTTTGGTCATCCACAGATTTAACGTGGGATTGTTCGCAGGCTCTGCCTTACAGACGGATTTGCTCCCTTACTGCGAAATCCACTTTCCAACGTGACTGTAACACAAAGCACCAAGATTTATGCTTCGACTTCCCAGTTTTGAACATTTAGATGGTTTCCGCCTTTTACTACACCAACGAGAAGTTAGATGGGCACTTCGGGCACGTGGCTGAGAATTTCCTTAGAACGACATGGCCAGAGAGAAGCTTCCAGGTCACAGGGCCTGGACTCTCGTCACGTTCTTACACGTGTTCCCACGCCGCGCCCCCGAAGTGCTGTCTGTTTACGCTCCCTCCGGCGATGAATGAGAGGTCTGATTTTCCACACTTTTCTCCTTGACAATGATTAACAATAAATAACCCTTTGCCAATTTGCTAATGAAAAATGGTATCCTTTGCTCTTTTAATTTTCATTTAGCTATGAAAAGGCTTCATTTAAATTACCCACAGATAGTCTGAGGTCATGGGCAATTAAGTGTAATTAATTCATAATTGAACTTTCCAGAGTCCTACAGGATGGTTTACTGCAGTTGCCAGCAGAGGGCTCTTCAGCCCCATCGAATATCACTATGGGTTTTTTGTTTTGTGTCAATTACGGAACAAAGACAAATTTCCATCGATTTGTGCTTTTTCCAATTCCTGGACGTTCTAGCAAATGATCGAAGACTTCTCCACCGTATGCATTTGCGGATTTGATCTTTGTATTCTTCAGAGAAACACGGTCAAACATGCACCGTCAGAACGAGGTTCTCGGGCTATGATGGTTCAACAGCTGAAACCTGTTTGTGTCCTGGTGTGCTTGGGTTACTACTATGATCTGCCCAAATGATCCCTGGAAGCTTTGGAAGTTCTCTCTGAAAGGGTTCTGTTTTCCTGCAGGGAGAACTGCAAGGAAAAAACAGCTGCTGTTGTTTTCAGCTATTGTGTCTCAGTTTACCAACCCCAAAAGGACCACCCATTCATTCGCTCACACATAAGTACGGAGCCTCTGAGAGCTGCCTTGGTAGGGGGCAAGGGACACTGGAGCTGGAGGCGTGGTCCCTGCCTGTGGTGTGCAGCTTCCAGTGGCTGCTCGGGTGTCGCTGAGCAGCCAGGAAGCCGCCGGTGAGGAGCTGCCCTGCTGGGAGGTTTGCAGGGGTGTGGGTGACTGGGGAGGGCCTCAGCTTCCCTTTCTGTGGTTACTTGGATTCTGTTTGAACACTTGATATGTGAAGACATTTTGGTCTGCATTTTCACTATTTTAAAATTATATTTTAAATTTCTACTTGCTCGTGTTATCTTTCACGTCGTTGTAGAAGTGACTTCCAGCCCTCACTGGAGGTTAGCTGGGTATGGACTGTCAGTGATGACCAAGAGCAGAGCACAGGTGTGCTAGAATCAGGAGCTGGCTGCGCTGACCTGGGCAGAGTGGAAGGTAAACTGAGGCAGAGGGAGGGCCAGAAAGGAGCTGGGGATGCAGGACTCCGTGGGAAGGACAGCATGTGACTCAGACAGCAAATGTGTTTGTGTAGGGGGGTGGGGGACAGGCCAGCGCTAGGAACAGGAACATGTTGATGCAATTGTTGACTGTCCAGACTGCATTCAAGGGGAAGATGTTTGGATGGTGACAGCCGTCAGGCTTACAAACCATCTGAACTTTCCTCCTGAAGCCCCTTCTCTTCCCAGCCCAGTCCCAATGACACTGGGGCTAATGAAATCACGCCACGTTGCAGTGACTCTGGGACAACTTGGAGAAGTGCAGAGTACTGCCTGTGTGCACAGCTTCCCAAGGCACATTTTAGCCACATTTAAGGCACCCCCCACCCCCCGACCATGCCCTCCAGGTGTTTCCAGGTTGGCTAAAGATTCTTTAATGCCTACGGCAGTAAACCCTGGTCCGAGGCTGTCCCCATCACCGCGATGCAGAACACCTGCAGATGCCGCTCTGTGTTTACGGTGATCTACAGCCCACAGAATGTTTTCACTGACCCTACTGCCAGATACCACCTGGGCATCCCAGTCTGACACCCTCCCTCCCTGGGCGCTCTCTGGTTAAACGTAGTCCTCCCAGGACTGATGCTGACGTTCCAGACCGTGGAAGCAAAGGCAGAGCCCTCGTTAGCCATGCGAGGCCCGCACCCCCACCCCTACAGCCCTGATAGACTGTGGACTTGGGGATAATGACGTGTCAATGTACGTCCATCAACTGTAGCACAGCCTTAGTCCTGCTCCCCTGCGGCCTCACCCTGGTCTTGCCCTCCATGGCCAGGTCACCATGCAGCGGGAACAAGAGGAGAACCCAAGGACCTCCAGGGGAAGGGAGGACAGGCTCTCAGTGCACAGGTGAAGCGCTCCCTCTGCTCCAGCCTCCTTCCCTGCCCTTGGCCCTGGCCTTCCCCTGCCTTTCCAACAAGGGGTCTGGAGGGTTGGGACCATACTTCCTGGGAAGAGGGGTGCTCAGAAGGGCATTCAGGAGGACACGGGATCCTGGGGGTGCACATCAAGAGGACTGAATAACTTCCAAACACTTCACCTGCTTGCACTGGGACGTTCCCAAGCTGAGACTTTGGCATGGGAGTGGCCTTGCCTTTGAGTTGCTATGAAGGCACAACCTCCTACAGGGTGGGGCGCGAGGAGCCTACGCTCCCCCCAGCTAGCTTAAATCCAGATTTTAGCCCTGTAGTTCTTTTGTATTTTTGGTCAGATTCAGCACTTTGAGTCTCAGTTTTCCTATCTGTAAAATGGAAACATTAATTTCTACCTCATCAGGGCTTTGGCACAATTGAAAGGGAAAGTATGTGTAAAATTCTTAGTGTGCGCCTAACTTCTCAATAAGCTTCACCTTTATGAGGGGCCAACAAAAGCCCTTCCTGCTTTTCTGTCTCCTGACTTATTGTTATAAAACTTGACGATACTGGTACCTGGGGCGAGTTGTGGGGCAATAGCCCTGCCTTAAAATTTCTTTTGCCCAGGAAATGCTTATTAAATATCCATCATTTGTCAAATATTTCTTACTTGGTTAGACAAATACATTTCTAGTATTTTCAAGAGATGTATATTATTTTCTACGTATAGCTTTAGTGGCATAGAGAATTTGAAATAACAGCGGTTTACTTGAACAATAAACATATTTCTTAAAGGAAACACTTTCCCTCCTCCCTCAGTTGTTATTCTATTAGAGTTACTATGTGTAAAATGAAGAAATCCTTCAAAAATAATGGTCACAAAATGGATCTGAATTTACGGTTGTGAAACAAATCAGGGACTCATTTTCCTGGTGTGTTTTCGGGGCACTACAGGGGAAGCAAATGCCACCAGCCAGACGTGAAATTATGAGCAGTTTCGAACAGTTGCCCTATTTCCTCGCTAGAGATTAATTCAGTCACAGGATTCTTTACGAGAAGACTCGATGGGCAATCAGGACCTAATGTTATTTCATCTTCTCCAGCAAATGCCACGGCCCACATTGTGCGGCACTCAGGCCACGGCCTGTGTCCTGTGCCTCACTTAACTCAGCAACACACCTCCGCTTCCCGCCGCTGACTTACCAGCGCAAGCATGATGTCCCACTTGCCTTCGGTTAATTAAAAGCAAACACCTCTTTGCAATGCAGATAGCTGTGCTGTCAGTCATGCTGGGACACGGTGGCCTCACTGCACACGATTTTTTAATTGAATGACTCCCACTCCTGAGACCTCTGGGTTTTTCATTAATCAGTTATATATACAATAAAGGTGAAGCTTAATGAGGTGTGTGTCAGGCACTCTGACACGAAGCGGCTTAGGTGGATAAATGCGCTGTTCCACATTTTAATAATTTGACACCCAGCATTTTGTGGTCCACATAATGTCAGTTTATGATAATTCTAATAAATGCAAAGATTGCTTATCTGATATCAAGACAAAACCTCTCAGCAGCAGAAACAAATAATTTCCTAGAGTGAGAACATAATGATCATGCCATTGCTCTGCCTTGGATTCGTATCAGGAGCTGCTAAGCCACGTGGTGAGGAGGAAACCAGGTTCTTAATTCAGCCCTGCTTCATGCGGTGGCTGCAGAGTGCAGTTATGAAAGTGGAGGCTTTGGAGCCAGATCACGTGAGGTCATATCCGAGTATTACAACAAAGGAAAATTACTTAAATGCTTTGTGCCTCAGTTTCCTTATCAGTAAAGTGGATATAATGATAGTACCTGTTTCACAGGGTTGTTGTGAAGATTGAATAAGCTAATACATAGTGATGTACAGAAAGGTCTGGGATATAGAATTGCTTGCAAACTACTAATATTTTTATATTTTCGTGCTTCTGTTATTTGACAATATCAAGTGTCAACAAAATTTGATGCTTAGAATGAACAAATTTAGGTGTTCTTTTGGGCAAGAGCATGGGCTTATTTTACTGTTCCTCTGAAGAACTTAGTGCTTAGAGCTTGGCGATTAAGCATGTGGAGGCCACAGTCAGGCTGCTTGGCTTCAAATTCCAGCTCACCTTCCAACACTGGCTAACCTCAGAAGTGTGCACTCATGGGGGAAGGTTCCAGGAAGCTCAGTGAAACGCAATAGCTGGAAAATTAAAAGAACTGAGCACATACCCCACCTACTGCCAAGTTAGAGGAGTTTGGGAAACAGATTTTCCACTGCAACCTTGAAGTAAAGACCATGTCCCAGGACTAAGGGATTTGCCTTGGACTAAGGACAAAGTCAAAACAAAACAGAAAACAAAGCCTCTGAAAATTTAAGCTGATCAGCCAGCAATTTAATTGTCTGTTGGAACAAAGCCCAGTTTGCTTCAGAGTCTCTACCACATAGCATCCACAAAGTCTAACATGTAATAAAAAATTATTAATCATGTGAAGGAACAAAAAAATGTGACACATGGTCAAGGAAAAAGCAGTCAAATAGAAATAGGTCCCATAATGACTAAGTCTTGGAGTTAGCACATAAGAACATAAGGCAATTATCAAGTTCGAAGATTTCAAGGAAAAGATGGTCATATTAAACAAACAGATGGGGAACTACAGCAGAGAAATGAACACCAATATTGGTAAGTGAATGTAAATTCTAGAACTGAAAAGCAAAATATCAGAAATAAAATTCACAAGATGGGTTTAATAGCCGATTGGAAATGGCAGAAGAAAGGGTGGGTAAACTTGACTGCAGATTAGCATCCAGTGTGGGAACTGCAGAGAACAAGACCTCAGTGACTTGTGTGAACAATATCACACAGTCAAACATGCATGTAACTGAAGCCTCAGAAGAAGAGGAGAGAGAGAATGAAGTAAAAAAATTTGAGAAAATAATCACAAAATCTCCCCAAATTTGTTTTAAAACATATTTTTACAGATTCAGTGAGCACAGTGAACCACAAGTAGTATAAATAAACAAATGAGAATGCTTATGTATGTTGTAGTCAAACAGAAAAACTGAAATGAAGAGAAAATCTTACAACCTTTCAGAGAATAATGATACATTACACACAGAAATAAATAATTCAAAATTTGATAACTTTTCATCAGAAATGATAGTCAGAAGATGATGGAATAATATCTTTAAAGTGCCAAAAAAATAAGTCAATTCGTAATTCTATAGCCAGCAACAATATCCTTCAAAAATGGAGGCAATGTAAAGAAACTTTAAAGATAAATGAAATGAAGGCTAAGAAATCTGTTTCCAGCAGACTTGCACTAAAAGAAATGCTAAAGGAAGTTCTTCAGCTGAAAGAAATGACAGCAGGTGGAAACTTGAACTGACAGAAACAGAAGTACTGAAAATAGTAAATATATGAGTATGTGTAAAAGGCTGTATTTCTCTTTTAATTTTTTAAAAAGACAAATGACTGTTAAATGCAAAAATAGCATTCTATTGTGTTTATAACATTTCTAGATGTAAAATGTATGATCATAAAAACATGAAGGACAGAGGATAATAAATGGGTTATATTGTTGCGAGCTTCTCTTATTTTATGTAAAATGGTATATTACCTTTACATAGACAGTGATAAATTAAGAATGACAATTGTAATCCATAGAATGACCACTAAAAATAAAAAAAGAGGTATTGCTAAAACCAAAAGAAGGCAGGAAAAGAGAAATAGAATTTAAAAAAAGAAATGGGACAAATAGCAAGATGAGTAGTGGACCTAACTCAACCATGTAAATAATTGAATTTAATATAAATGAAGGAAACACTCCAATTAAACACCATATATTGTCAGATTGAATAAAAAACCAAAACCCAACCATTCGCTATCCACAAGAAAGGCACTTTAACTAGGAAGACATAGATACATTGAAAATAAAAGACATTTCATAATGATAAAATAATCAGGAAGAAGGACATAATAATGCTAATGTGGATGTATCTCAAAGCAGTGCTTGAACATATATGAAACAAGTGACAGAACTTAAAGGAGGAAATATAGAAATCCACATAGCTGGAGGTTTTAACACCACCTTTCAGAAATTGATGGAGCAATTAGACAAGAAAAAATCAGTAAGAAAATGAAAAGGCGAGTCGGAATGAGAGAAAACATTTGCAATGCATGTGTCTGACAAAGACTAGTAGCCAGAATCCACTGATACAAAAAGTGCTCTTACAAATCACAAGACCAACAATCCAATGAAAGTAGGCAAATGACCAGAACAGACATTTCAAACAAGAAGTTATGCAAGGGCTGGGCATGGTGGCTCACGCCTGTAATTCTAGCTCTCTGGGAGGCCGAGGCGGGCGGATTGTTTGAGCTCAGGAGTTCGAGACCAGCCTGAGCAAGAGCGAGACCCCGTCTCTACCAAAAATAGAAAGAAATTAATTGGACAGCTAAAAATATATAGAAAAAATTAGCC
>CAUYRB010106426.1:0-13095 GCA_963574695.1 Propithecus perrieri
AGCACGTCCATCCCCCAGATGGTGTGCACCATACCCATTAGCTGTGAATATGCCCATCCCTTCCTCTCCACTCCAACCTTCCTGATACCTGATGAATGTTACTACTATATGTGCACATAAGTGTTGATCGATTAATACCAATTTGATAGTGAGTACATGTGGTGCTTATTTTTCCATTCTTGTGATACTTCACTTAGCAGAATGGGCTCCAGCTCTATCCAGGATAATATAACAGGTGCTAGATCACCATTGTTGTTTGTGGCTGAGTAGTACTCCATATACCACATTTTGTTAATCCACTCATGGATTGATGGGCACTTGGGTTGTTTTCCACATCTTTGCAGTTATGAATTGTGCTGCTATAAACATTCGAGTGCAGATGTCTTTTTTATAGAATGTCTTTTTTTCCTCTGGGTAGATGCCCAGTAATTGGATTACTGGATCAAATGGTAGTTCTACTTTTAGCTCTTTGAGGTATCTCCATATTACTTTCCATAGAGGTTGTACTTGTTTTCAGTCCCAACAGCAGTGTATGAATGTTCCTATCTCTCCACATCCACACCAGCATTTATTGTTTTGGGACTTTTTGATAAAAGCCATTCTCACTGGAGTTAAGTGAGATACCTCATTGTGGTTTTGATTTGCATTTCCCTGATGATTAGAGATGTTGAGCATTTTTTCATATGTTTATTGGCCATTAGTCTGTCTTCTTTTGAAAAGTTTCTGTTCATGTCCTTTGCCTACTTTTGAATAGGGTTGTTTGTTTTTTTTCTTGCTGATTTTCCTGAGTTCTATATAGATTCTAGTTATTAGCCCTTTATCAGTTGTGTAGTATGCAAATATTTTCTCCCATTCTATAGGTTGTCTGTTTCCTCTCGTGATAGTTTCCTTGGCTATGCAGAAGTTTTTTAATTAGATCAGGTCTCATTTACTTATTTTTGCTGTTGCTGTGATTGCCTTTGGGGTCTTCGTAACTTCTTTGCCTAGGCCAATGTCTATAAGAGTTTTTCCAACATTTTCTTCTAGAATTCTTATAGTTTCATGCCTTAGGTTTAAGTCTGTTATCCACTGTGAGTTGATTTTTCTGAGAGGTGAAAGGTGAGGATTCTGTTATCAGTCTTCTACATGTGGCTATCCAATTTTCCCAGCACTATTTATTGAATAAGGATTCTTTTCCCCAGTGAATGTTTTTGTCTGCTTTGTTAAAGATTAGATGGCTATATGAGGATGGTTTTATATCTGGGTTCTCAGTTCTGTTCCATTGGTCTATGTCTCTGTTCTTGTGCTAGTACCATACTGTTTTAGTTACTATAGCCTTGTAGTATAGCTTGAAGTCTGATAAATTGATGCCTCCTAATTTTTTCTTTTTGCTTAAGATTGCTTTTGCTATACGGGGTCTTCTCTGGTTCCATAGAAAGCATAGAATTATTTTTTCCAGATCTGTGAAAAATAATGTTCATATTTTAAGAAACACTCATACACTGATGGTGGGACTGCAAACTAATACAACTTCTGTGGAAAGTAATATGGAGATACCCCAAAGAGCTACAAGTAGAACTACCATTTGATCCAGCAATCCCATTACTGGGCATCCACTCAAAAGAACAAAAGACATTCTATAAAAAAGATATCTACACTAGAACGTTTATAGCAGCACATTTGACAATTGCAAAGTTGTGAAAACAACCCAAGTGCCCATCAATACATGAGTGGATTAATAAAATGTGGTATATGTATACCATGGAGTTCTACTCAGCCACAAAAGCAATGGTGACCTAGCACCTCTTGTATTATCCTGGATAGAGCTGGAACCCATTCTACTAAGTGAAGTATCACAAGAATGGGAAAACAAGAATCACATGTACTCACCATCAAATTGATTTTAACTGATCAACACTTAAGTGCACATATAGCAATAACATTCATCCAGTGTCAGGCAGATGGGAGGGGGGAGTAGGGGATGGGTATGTTCACACCTAATGGGTGCGGTGTGCACTGTCTGGGGGATGGACATGCTTGAAGCTCTGACTCGGGTGGGGCAAAGGCAATATATGTAACCTAAACATTCGTACCCCCGTAATATGCTAAAATAAAAAAAAAATTTTTTAACTTGTTTTAAACTTCAAACACTATATTTACTTGTCATGTATCCTTTAATCTAAAATAGTCTCTCAGACTTTCTTTTCCTTTCTTGACTTTCATGTTTTTAAAGAGTCTAGGCCAATTATTTGTAAAATGTTCCTAAATTCAGGATCATCTGATGTTTTTTCCTGAATGTATTCAAGTTATGTACTTTGGCAGTAATCCTAAAGAGGTGATGTACCCTCGCTGCATCATATCAGGTGGCATGTGATATTAATATGTCCCAGGATTGGTGATATTAACTTTCGTCACTTAGTTAAGGTACTGAATACCAAGTTTCTCCACTATAAATTTACTATTCTTTCATTTGAAATTAATAAATAATTTGTGGGGAGATAATGTTGAAACTATACAAATATCCTGTTCCTTATCAAACTTTACCCTAATAATTTTAACATTTTTAATGATTTTCTCACTCCATCATTGTTTCAAATTTATTAGTTGGCATTCTACTGTAACAAAGGGCTTTTCTTTCTCATTCACTTATTGATTGATTTATATCAGTATTGATTCATGGATTCTTTTTTTAATCAATTAGAAACCAACACCCTATTGGTTTTTATTTTCAAATCATTCCAGATTTGGCCAATGAAAAACACTTTCAGCTAGTTCTTTTGTCATTTTGATTTATCTCCATAATTATTTGGTTAATTCCTTACTTTCTGGAACAATGAAATATTCCAAGCTAATTATGTACTTTCTGTGTCCCTATGCTGTAATCAGTCCTTCTTCATGCAGTCCTTGTCCTTTCAATAGAGAATTATATTTAGAAATCAATATCTAGGCCCTCCTTGTGCTCACTGCTACTGGTGTGGATTTCTTCCAGACCCATACAGGTAACAGAGGTATACGTGCATTGATGACTCCAAACCCAATCCAAAACCACAAGGTATATTCTAGCATTCCTCCTTTGCATATTTGTACCTCTCTTCTCTATGATGAGAAATCTGATTGCCATTATGCTCAAAATATCTACTCATTGGCTCAAGCCTAAAATATACCAGTTAGCAATGCAAACTTACTAACTATAATCTAATAGCTATTTATATTTGGGGGAGGTGCATATATGTGTAAAATTTACACCCACATAACCCACTCCCCTAACAAGATACACAATATTTCTATCACCTCAGAGGGTTCCTTAAGCACCTTTCCAGTTAATTCCACCACCCTACTAGAGGCAACCACAGGTATCTTTTTCTTACTGTGTTTTTTGGCATGTTATAGAACTGTGATGGTTAATTTTATTGGTTTACTTCATTAAGAGATGCCCAGATAGCTGGCAAAACATTATTTCTCGGTGTTTCTGTGAGGGTGTTTCTGAAATAGATTAGCATTTGAATCAGTAAACTAAGCAAAGAAGTTCCTCCTTCACCAAAAGGCAGAGGAAGGGTAAATTCTCTCTCCTTGGGCTGGCACATCTATCATTGGCTCTTGGACTTTGGAGCCCTGGTTCACAGGCTTTTGTACTCTAAGATTTATACCAGCACCCCACCCCCACCACTGTTCTCAGGCCTTTGGCCTTGATCTGGAAATTACACCTGGTTCTCAGGCTTCCAGATTCAGACAAAATTATACCACCAGCTTTCCCAATTCTCCAACTTATAAACAGCCTATTGTTGGAATTCTCAGCCTCTATAATCATGCGAGCCAATTCCCACAATAAATAAATATATGTATGCATATATATCCATATGAGAAAATTAATTATGGAAATAATTATTAAATATGTTATGGGAGATTTATTATATATCTCCATATCTCTGTCTCTATCTATATTTCCTATTGATTTTGTTTCTCTGGAGAACTCTAATATAAGAACTACATATGAATTATATAGTATGTATTCCTTCTGTATTCAACTTTTCCCTCAACATGATATCCACGAGATTCACTGATATTGTTCCATATATCAGTAGCTCATTTCCTTTCATTGCTTAGTAAGCATACCATTATGTGAATATATCACAATCCTTTTATCCATTCTTCTAGTAGACATTTGGGTTGTTTCCAGTTTGGGGCTATTTTAATGATGCTGCTATGAACATTTGTAAAGAACAAGTCTTTTGTGGGCATCTATAGATAGCTTTTATTTTGAAATTTATAGATTTATAGAAAGTTTCAAATGTATATTCCTGTGTATATTTTTTTCTGATTTCCCTGATAGTAATATCTTGCATAACTACAGCAGAATAATATCAAAACCAAGAAATTGATATTGTTACAATCGACAAAGCTTACTGAGATTTCACCAGTTTAACACACACTCTGTGTGTGTGTGTGTGTGTGTGTGCACTTAGTTTTATGCAGGTTTGTCACAAGTGTAGATTCATGTAACCAGCACCATCATAATCAAAACATAGAAGTGTTCCATCACTACAAGTCTCCCTTGTACTACCTCTTTATAGCCACACTTACCCTTCTGCCCCTAATACTAATTTTCCAATTGTTACATACTATTACATAGAGATATAATTTATTTTTGTATGTTTTGACATTGCTAATTTCACTCAGTTTTAGTATTGATAGGATTGTTAAGAAAACTCATCCAAATTTTGGAAATAGGCAAAATAGATCATTGGATGTTTTTCCAGTGGAGTGCCATGCAATCTCCAGTTCAAGGAACAGCAATTTTTTTCTATAAAAGGTCAAGATCAAATAGTAGATATTTTAGGTTTTGTAAGCCTTACAATCTCTGTCATAACTGCTCATCTCTGACATTGTAGTGTAAAAGCAGCTATAGACAACACAGAGGATGGCTATGTTCTGGTAAAACTTTATTTATAAAAACAGACTGGACTAGATTTGGTCCAAGGGCAAGAGTTTGTAGATTCCTGGTCTAGCAGAACCTTTGGGGATTATGTAGGGGTATATCTCTGACTGAATTTTATTGATTAGGCTATTTTATATCTCTGTACATGTAAAAGTTAACTTGTTGAAAACTAATAACCATGCAAATAATTCTTTTCTGAGAGTGATGTAAATGATCTCCATTCATGGCAATGAACATAAATTGTGTCAAATCAGATACAATTGATTTCTTTCCAGTAGCAAAGATAAACACAAATGTTACAATTTATTTTTGTTTAGGATATTAACTAGTTTTGCTTTTATTGTCAAATTTGTTTCAGCAGCACTTTGACTACGTAACTCTTTGTTCCTCAATTTTCCCTTTGCCAGTGTTAGCATCTTAATCAGTCTTTAACTAACTAGATAAATAAAATGTTTAACTTTTATTTATTATTTGTATGAGAGTCATGTTTTTAACATTATAAACATTATATTTTGGTAGGAACTTTTATATAAAGAAATCATGATGTTCATTAATCAAAAGTTTTCCTTTTTCTTTTTTCATTTTTATGCTTTATAAAACTTTTTCTGTCTTATGACACTGATTTGAATCTCTAGTATCAATAAAATATTGTATCTCTATATTTTCTAATAGTACTTTTCGAACGTGTTGGGGATTGGTGCTACATATATTCAGATTGAACAGCACATTTTGTTTTTAAAAAAACTTCATAACTGATCCCTTTAGTTGAAAACCCAAGCCATCCCTGCTCTGCCCCAGATCCTTCCTCACACGTTAATCTGAGAGTTTTGAGAAATAGAGAAATATATTTCTGTGCATTGCAGAACAACAGAAATTTGGGATTTGTTACTAGAAAGTTGAAAGTGAATCTTTGTTTGTTTTGTGTTGCTGTAACAGAATACCATAAACTGAGTAATTAATAAAGAAAAAAAACTTACTCCTTACAATTCTGGAGGCTTGGAAATCCAATGTTGAAGGTCTTGTACTTGGCTAGGTCCTTTTGCTATGTCATCGATGGCAGAAGGGCATAAGGCAGAGGGCAATAGAGCACACATACAAGAAAGCAAGAGAGCAAATTAGCAAGAGGGGGCTGAACCTCCGAACCTCCTTTTATAATAAGGCCACTCTCTTGAAAACTAATCCACTCCTGCAATAATGACATTAATCCATCTGAAAGGGAAGAGCCTTCACAACCTAATCACCTCTTATTAGGCCCCACCTCCTAACACTGTTGCATTGGGACTTAAGTTTCCAACACATGGGACACATTCAAACCATAGCAGTGAGACTCAAAGATAACCAGAGCAATAGTCAAGGAAAAATGTCTGGAGGAGCAGCAAAATATCAGCAGACCTAAGGGCAGATACAACACATTCCTTAGGGGCAGGAAACTGCTGATAAAATTTGTGGAACAGTGATATATAATTTACATTAGACATTTTCTCTTCTGGGCCAAAATTATCCATCATTTCCCCAAATTGTTGCATACATATTATTTATATACAACAACCTTTTGATAGATTTACTTTGAAGAATAAATAAGAAGATATTATTTTCCTTGCTTAAAATGATGTAGAGAATAATATAGCAGTTGCAGAAAGCAAGATGACATCAGAAATCTGGAAACACATTTTGACTAATAATGTGGAAGGAGAGATAACAGGAAAATAGAAATTCTTTCACACATATCCTCCCTCCACCAATACACACATACACAGAGAGAGAGACTCTTCTCAGGAATTCTTGGAAATATTGTAGAGTTCAATGATGGTCCAGCATATTGGAAATAGAGGAATAAAGTCAATTTTTTGAGCATTAAAGGAAAGTGTGAACCTAGAATTTTGGAGAACATGTAGACATTTGAGTTATACATATGTCATCTCATACAGCCTCAGTATAACCTTTTAAGTGAGGTATTATTACCTAAATTTCATATATTTAAAATTTGGGCTCATAGAAGTTTTATAGAATAGGAAATACCAATTGCCAGAACACATTTGCTCAACGTCACTATTAATGACATGAATGCAAATGAAAATACCATATTATGCCTCTCAGATTTATTAAATTAAATGAAAAATACCAGATATTAGTGAGGATGTGGAAGAAGAGGACTCTGCTCCTGTGAGCATAAATTGGCACACCCGTGGGAGGAGAAATCTGGTTATATCTAGTATATTTGAGGATATGCATAGTTGGTGATTCTGCAAGTCTACTTTTAGGTGTATAACCCAGAGAATAGTCATTCATGTGAACAATTCTTATTGTAGCATTTTTTTTTTTTTTTGAGACAGAGTCTCACTCTTTTGCCCGGGTTAGAGTGCCGTGGCATCAGCCTAGCTCACAGCAACCTCAAACTCCTGGGCTCAAGCAATCCTTCTGCCTCAGCCTCCCAAGTAGCTGGGACTACAGGCATGTGCCACCATACCCGGCTCATTTTTTCTATATATTTTTAGTTGGCCAATTAATTTCTTTCTAATTTTTAGTAGAGACGGGGTCTCGCTCTTGCTCAGGTTGGTCTCGAACTCCTTAGCTCAAACAATCCACCCTCCTCGGCCTCCCAAAGTGCTAGGATTACAGGCGTGAGCCACCGCGCCCTGTCTGTAGCATTTTTTATAATACTGAAAAACTGGAAAAACATTTGAATGTCCATCAGTAGGAGAATGTCTCAACAAATATTTGCATAATCATACGATGATAGAATACTGGAAAACAATAAAAAATGAATAAACTAGTACTAACTAGTACTACATGCTTTACATGGATAAATCTCAAAACCAAAATTTGTTTAAAAAGTAGTTTCAGAAGGATATCTGTGTGTTTATGATATACCATTTATGTAAAATGCAAAAATGCAAAACAACACTAATGTTATTATATACATATATGTATCAAAATGTATAATCCATTAATAGATTAAAAAATAAAGAAAATGTGGCATATGTATACACATGGAATACTATTTAGCCTTAAAAAAGAAGGAAATCCTGTCATTTTTTGACAACATAGATAAACCTGGAGGACATTATGTTAAGTGAAATAAGCCAGATACAGAAAGACAAATACTGCATGATCTCACTTATATGTGGATTCTGGAAAAATTGAACTCATAGAAACAGAAATTAAATAGTGGTCACCATAGGCTGGGGATGTGGGGGGATTAGGAAAATGTTGGTCAAAAGACACAAAATTTCAATTTGACAAGAGAAATAATTTCAAGAGATCTATTGTACATCATGGTGACTATAGTTAGTAATATATTTTATACTTGGAAATTTGCTAAAAGAGTAGATTTTAATTGTTGTTACCAGAAATAATACATATGTGAGGTAATGCAATGTTAAATAGCTTAACGTAACCATTGCACAATGTATACATATATCAAAACATCATGTTGTACACCATATACATGTACAATTTTTGCCAGTTAAAAAATGTATAAATGTGAGATAACAGCAGCAAGATGGCAGAATAGGAATCTACAGGCCCTCCCTCACCTACAGAGACACTGAGTTAACAATAATATAGGGACCAGAATAACTATGAGAACTAGAAAGTCATTTGAGAAGCTATAGCAGGGATTCCAGTGAAAGGGGTAGAAAAATTTTTGGCATTTGATGCATCTGTTCCTGTCCCTCTTCCTATGTGGCATAGCACAGAGCAACAGGGAGAAAACCCCCCATACTTGGGCTCCTGCCATGCTGAGGATCAAAAGAAAAGAGTAGACCATGCATCTAAAGTTCTAGCTTGCCTGGGGGATTCCTGAAGGAAGAATTTCTGTCTTTCTGATTTGGAATGCTGATGGGACCAGCAGCAGAGTTTGGAAGCCACCAAAAACAGAGACAAGCAATACGCTTAAACTGCAGTTCTGCAGTTAAAAACCAGAGGAACCATGACATCAGAAAAGTTATGAGAGGTCCTGGAACCTCCAGCCAGGCCAATAGGTGAAGGTCTTCCCCTGTACAATGCCAGTATACAAAGATTAGGAGAAGTGTTTTTTTTTTTCAAATGCCAAAATACCGCCAAAAAATAACAAGGCATCTAGAGAAATAGAGAAACGTGGCCCAATCAAAGGAACAAAAGAAAACTCTAGAAACAAATGCTAAAGAAATATAGATCAATGAGTTGCTTGAAAAAGAATTTAAAATAACTGTCATAAAGATGCTCAATGAGCTAAAAGAGAAAAGATCAACAAATAAATGAAATCAGAAAAATGATGAACAAAATTAGAATATTAATAAAGAGATAGAAACTATAAAAAAGGAACCAAACAAATTCTGGAGTTGAAAAATATAATAACTGAACTGAAAAATTCATTGGAAAGGTTCAACAGCAGTTAATTAGGCAGAAGAAGAAAATCAAAAACCTGAAGACACATTGCTTGAAATCATTTAGCCAGAGGAGCAAGGGAAAAGAAATGAAGAAAAGTGAAAAGAGCCTAATAACCATATAGGAAACTATAAAGCAGACCAATATATATATTATGGGTATAACAGAAGGAGAAGAAAGAGAGAGAAAGTAACACAGAGCTTATTAGAAGAAATAATGGCCCAAAACTCCCAAATCTGAGGAAGGAAAAAAATTCAACAAGCTCAAAAGAATCCAAATAGGATAAAACCAAAGAGGACCACACCGAGACACATTATAATCAAACTGCCTAAATGCAAAAACAGAATAAGAATCTTGAAAGTAGCAAAAGAAAAGTGATTTGTCACATACAAGGGAGCCCCAAGCATAGAATTTTTGTATGCAATTGAAGTTAAGTTGTTATCACTTAAAACAGACAATTACAACTATAAGATATTTTATGTAGGCCTGATGGTAAACAAAGAGAAAATATCTATAGAGATACACAAAAGAAAAAGAGAAAGGCATCAAGGCATGCCAATACCAAAAACAAAATGAAACAACAAAAGAAAAAGGAAGGCTGCAAGAGAGGAAAAGAGGGACAAGAACTACATGAACGCCAGGAAAAAATGAATAAATTGGCAAAAATAAGTCCTTCTCTATCTATAGTTACAATAATTACTTTAAATAGAAATGAATTAAACTCCTAATCAAAAGATATTGAATAGTTGAATGGATTAAAAAAACAATATTCAACTTTATGCTGTCTATGAGAGGCTCACTGTAGATCTAAGAACATACATAGGCTGAAAGTAAGAGATGGGAAAAGATAAATGAGGGTGTCAAAACTACACAATGGGGAAAGGATAGCCTCTTCAACAAATGGTTTTGGAAAAACTGAGTATCTACTTGCAAAAGAATGAAACTGGACCCTTAACTTACACCATACACAAAAATAAATTCAAAATTGATTAAAGACTTAAATGTAAGACCTGAAACTATAAAACTCCTAGAAGCAAATATAAGGGGAAATCTTCACAACATTTGTCTTGGCAGTGGCTTCTTTGATAAGACAAAAAGCACAGGCATAAAAAGCAAAAATACACAAGTACATTACATCATGCTACAAAGCTTCTGCACAGCAAAGAAAACAATCAACAGAGTGAAAAGACAACCTACAGAATGGAAAAAAAATATTTCTAAACCATATATATCTGATAAGGGATTAATTCAAAAATGCCTACAGAACTCCTGTAAATCAACAGCAAAAAAACAAATGACCTTATTTCTCAAATATGAGCAAAGGAATTGAATAGACATTTCTCCAGAGAAGACATATAAATGGTCAACAGGTAAATGAAAAGATACTCAACATTACTAATCAGGGAAATGCAAATTGATACCACAATGAGTTGTCACCTCACACCTGAAAGGATGGCTACTATCAAAAAAATAAAAGATGACAATTGTTGCTGAGGATGTGGAGAAATTGGCACCCTGTGGCACTGTCAGCAAAAATATAAAATGATTCAGCCACTATGGAAAACAGTATGGAGATGCCTCAAAAAACTATAAATAGAAGTATTCTATCATCCAGCAATCCCATTTCTGGGTATATATACAAAAAAATCAGAATATCAAAGATATATCTGCACTCCCATGTTTACTGCAGTATTATTCCCAATAGCTGAGATACAGAAATAACTTAAATATCCATAGAAGAATGGATAAAGAATGTGTGGAATACTATTTAGCCTTAAAAAAGAAGGAAATCCTGTTATATGCAACAATATGGATAACCCTGGAGAACCTTATGCTAAGTGAAATAAGTCAGTCACAAAAGGACTAATACTGCATGATTCCAATTCTATGAGGTATCTCAAATAGTCAACCCCATAGAAACAGAGCAAAGCATAGTGGTTGCCAGGGGCTGAGGAGAGAGGGAATTGGAGAGTCACCGTTCAATGAGTATAGAGTTTCAGTTATACAAGATAAATAAGTTCTAGAGCTCTGTGCCTATAGTTAACAAAACTGTATTGTGCATTTAAAATTTTGTTGAGGGTAGATCTCATGTTAAGCATTCTTACCACATTGAACACATGCAATAAAACACACACACACACACCTACATACACGATGCACATGTACTTCTCAACAAAGAAAAGTCTAGGACCAGATGACTTCACCAGAGAATTCTGTGAAACATTTAAAAAAGAATTAGTACCAACTCTCCCAATACTTCTCCAAAAAATTGAAGAGGAGAAAATACTTTCAAACTCATTCTATGAAGCCAACTCATTCTGATAACAAAGCCAGACAACACTACAAGAAAAGAAAACTGCAGGCCAATGTCCCTAGTGAAAACTGATGCAAAAATCCTCAAGAAAACACTATAAAATTCAATTCAACAACAGATTAAAACCATTATACACACCACCAACTGGAATGCAAGGATGTTGTGACATACAAAGCTCAATCAATATAATACACCATATTAACAGAATGAAAGACAAAAACCACATGATCATCTCAATTAATGCAGAAAAGAAGTATTTAACAAGATTTGACACTCTTCTTGGTAAAAACACTTAATAAACTAGAAATAAAAGGAAATTTCCTCAACATAATAAAGGCCATTTATGAAAATCTCATAGCTTTTTAGAGTTTTTTGGGTAATACTCAATGACTGATAAGACTGAAAGCTTTTCCTCTAGAATTAGAAACAAGGCAAGGATGACTGCTCTTACTTCTATGCAATATAGTATTGGAAATCCTAGCTAGAACAATTAGGCAAGGAAAAAAATAATAAAAGTCTTCTTAACTGGAAAGTAAAAAGTAAAATTATCCTTGTTCACATATGACATGATCTTTTTTTTTGCATTTTTTTATTTCAGAATTTTATGGGGTTTATACATTTTGGTTACATAATTTGCTTTTGTACAGTTTGAGTCGAAGTTATAAGTGTGCCCATCGGTCAGTTAGTGTGCATTGTACCCATTAGGTGTGAATTTACTCGCCCCCTCCTGCGCCCCCACCTACTTGATTTCCCTTGAATTTTACTTCCATGTGCGCAAATAAGTGTTTATCAATTAGTTACAATTTAATATTGAGTACATATGGTATTTGTTTTTCCATTCTTGCCATACTTCTCTAAGAAGAACGGCCTCTAGTTCCATACAGGTTTTGACAAAAGATACTAGATCACCATTTTTTATGGCTGAGTAGTACTCCATGGTATACATATACCACATTTTATTTTATTATTTTTAAAAAGTTTTTTTTCATTTCAGGATATTATGAAAGTACAAACATTTTGGTTATATTTTATGACTTTGCCTCACCCAAGTGAGGATTAGAGGCATGCCCTTCCCCTCTACAATGCTCACCGCATCCATTAGTTGTGAGTTTACCTACCCCCACCCCCAGCCTCCTAATCCCTAGAGAATATTACTGCTGGGTGAACACCATACAACTGTGTTGATTATCACACAGTTGTTGATCAACTGTGTTGATCAGTTAGTGCCAATTTGATGGCAAGTACATGTGGAGCCATTATTCCATTCTTGTGATACCTCACTTTGGAGGATGGGCTCAAGCTCTATCCAGGAAAATATAAGAGGTGCTAGATCACTGTCATTTCTTATAATTGAGTAATATTCCATTGTATACATATACCAAATTTTAATAATCCACTCATGAATTGACGGGCACTTGGGTTGTTTCCACATCCTTGCAATAGTGAATTGTGCTGCCATAAACATTCGGGTGCAGATGTCTTTATTATAGAATGTCTT
>CAUYRB010106428.1:0-12813 GCA_963574695.1 Propithecus perrieri
TCCTTCACAGAAGGTTAGTATTGTATTCAGTGAGGAGTTAAGGTATCAAAATCTTTTTCTTTATATTTAAAATTTTACATGTGCATATTTACATGTATACACATACACAAAGAGTTTTGATTTGTCAATTTTTCCCCTAAATGAGATAAAACAATACAAAATTTTCAACTCCAGTTTGTCACTTAATACAACCTTAAAATTTTTCATGTAAGTTCATAGACTTTTACACATTTTTCAATGTACTACCTTGTACTTCTCAGTATAGATGTTAAATAACAATTTCATATCAATAAGCATTAGGTTATCTCTAATTTTTTACTTTACAAATAATTATGCAAAGAATATCCTTTACTAAGTTTGTTTTCACCTCTACACATCTGTCCATTTACCATTATTATCTCAACATATTAATATAACGCAGTGACTAATAGACAGTAAGTAAAACAGAGTCCAAATTATCAAAACCTCTCAAATGGTCAAAACATTTAATGTATTAACAAAACATTATATCTTTATTTAAATATGACATGTGCTTTATAAAAATTACTAGCCAGTAATAAACAAAAACATCAAAAGCGTTATAGAGATTCTAACTGAAAGCATTCTTGGATGGCTAAATGATGGAAGTGATTTTCTTTTTGACAAAATGTAATAGAAGTGGATCCTATGTGATCATATTTTTAAATACAACTTGATTTCTTGAAGCATAGGTTTATTTTTCTTCACAATATAGGGAAACTATTATTTTGAGAAGTTCCATGTGTGAACCAGAGTCTCCTAGCCCTTAGAAACATTAATGGTAATTTTCAATATTATCTAAAGGTAAGCAGAAGTGCATACAGGGGTCTATTTTTGATAACGACAAGCCATAGTTTAAATATTGATCCTGTGGAAGAAGGGAGAAAATCCTAGACATAGTTAAGATAAATATAATGCAAATGCTAATAGAGGAATAAGCCATTTTCAGGTGATATTTTCTAAGTTTTAATTTCCTAGGTTTTCTAGTTAGTGACCTAAAATATGTGGTTTAAGCATTTTGACAGGGAAACATAAATTAGTTGTGAACTACTGTTGGCTTCCATGAATGACACAATTGGCCCTAGGCATGGCTAATTGGGGCACATATTCTGGGGCTCCAGGCAGCAGACATCCTGACAGAGGCTCCAAAAGACCTAACGGAGTAATATTGTGGATGGACCGGCCCTTTGAGGTGAAAAAATAAAAGAAAAAGAAATCCAGGATTGGAGCTCATTTACATATAATCAATGCAAACCTCCTCCTTTCTTACAAATTAAATTTAGTACATCAGTTGTATCCTTCTCACATCCTGTTTTGCCTAAAGTTTGCCTTTTTCTGGTTTTTTTTTTATCTTCAAATATTTTCCTCTTTAGCCATTTTAGGAATAGTTCAGTGGATTGGAGCGGAGGGGTGTCACAATTTAGTTTGGGAGATCTACTGTGAGTTATATCTCTGATTTGTTCATTATAATTTTCTCAAGTTTCCATGAGATGACATTGCCCTTAAGTTTAGTTTCAAAAAGTCCTTGACTATGTCAGCAATACCAAAGAAATCAGTCAAATCCAACCCTCTTAAATACGTAGCTTAGGGCATAAATAGCCTGACATTCGGTATTGTGTTGTAACTTGAGTATGAGGAAAATATTTTCAGTGAGATCAATTCAAACCCAAAGAAGAAATCACTTCGATAACTTAACACTCTAGCCATTTTTTAAAGATTGATTCAGAGATTCTATTATTCTTCTTAGGTTGCCATAATATAACACCACAGATCAAGTGACCTAAAGCACAGAAATTTATTTTCTCACAATTCTGAAGCTTAGAACTCCAAAACGAAAGTTCTGGCAGGGTTGGTTTCAGATGGTATTTTCTCTTTGGCTTGTAGACAGATACCTTCTGGCCGTGTATTCACATGGCCTTTTCTCCACGCATACAGAGAGAGATTGCTGGTGTCTCTTTCTCTTTTTATAAGGACATCAGTCCTGTCTGATCCCATCCTTATGAGCTCATTTAACCTTAATTACCTCCTTAAAGGACCTATCTTCAAATATAGTAACATTGGAGTTAGGGTTTCAACACATGAATTTTGGGGAAACACAATTCAATCAATAACAGAGGTGACACTAAAAATATTTTACAATTTTTTTTTTTTTGAGACAGAATTTCATTCTGTTTCCCAGGCTGCAGTGCAGTGGTAAGGTCTTACTTCAGTGTAATCTTGAACTTGTGGGCTCAAGTGATCTTCCTGCCTTAGTCTCCTGGATAGCTAGGACTGCAGGCACGCACCACCACATCCAGCTAACTTTTTAAAACAATTTTTGGTAGAGATGGGGTCCTGCTGTGGTACCCAGGCTGGTCTCAAACTCCTGATCTCACGTGATCTAGGCTTCCCAAATGCTGGGATTACAGATGTGAGCCACCACACCCAGCCAAAATATTTTATAATTGATATATCATCATACCAACAACTCAGACCAGGGGACAGTAATGACCGCAACAGTGTCATGAAAACCTCTGTAAAGTCTTTGTAAACTGATTTTTATTCTAAATGGAATAGTTTATTGACTGATTTGCCTTATTGATCCATAGTCTAAATTCGTCTAGTATCATTAAAATTGTACCTGTATTTAACTCCTTAAAAGTAATATTTACTTCTACAAACTTAAAATTTATCAAGTCAAATACACAAAAACTTCTATATACCATAATGGTAATAACAATAATGCTTCTCAGCTGGATGCTGATATAATCTACAGGTAACACACATATTCATCAAAAATTATTACTCTTGGCAAAAATTGACTGTATTAATGTGCTTTAAATGAAATGCATATTATAAGGAAGCTCTAATTTCTTTTCATTAGTTGAACATCTAACTTTCTAATTAAAAAGTAACCTTTTCCTATTACTAATATAGCTTACACTATTATTATCTCTTAGAATAGGCTTTGCAATTTTCCTTTTCTTGGGTTTAATACGATCGCTTCATCAAACTTAATGTATTTTCTATTTAAATTTTCAACAAAATATGCTAATATTTATCTGCAAGGTTAAATAGTCTCACATTTAAGAAAATACAAAAATATTTATGCAGATGTCTAATTTTTTTACTATTTTAAATATAGTGATGTTTCAGCTGATAGTCTAACATTATATCTCCACTAATTATATTACATTTCCCATAAATTCTACTTTGTAATGGTACTCTATTTAGATTTTAGTAATAGCACAAATCTTATCTACACAGTGATGATAGTGGACTGTCAAGTACTTCTTTAACAGTTAAGTTTATAAAAGTTCTTTTCCAAAAACGATTCACTATTGAAATGGACTTTTAACTTCTGCCTAACTCAAACCAGACTGCCAGTGGAGAGAGTAAAGCTGTGATACTCAAAGAGAGTAATCATCTACTGTTGAACCACTGACATAGACCATTAAATTTGGGGCATGATGGTTAAGAGCTATGTCTCTAGAGGTAGATCACTTGGACTTTAATTCTTGGTCTTGCAATTATATTTGGCCTCTCTGTAAACATAGGTCCCACGTCCAAGGATTCAACCAGCTACAGAAGGAAAACATTTGGAAAAAATATGCATCTACTGCACATATACATTTTTTTGCTTGTCATTATTCCCTAAACAATACACTGTTAACAGCTATTTATATAGCATTTATATTAGATATTGTAAGTAGTCTAGAGATGATTTAAAGCATATGGGGGGATATGTATAGGCTATATGCAAATACTACACCATTTTATATAAGGGAATTGAGTCTCAGAGGATTTTGGTATGGGACCAATCCCTCATGAATATTGAGAGAGAACTTTAGCTGTGTACCCTGGGATGAATTTGTCTTGTCCTTCATAAAATAAATTTATGTATGAAGAGAGGACCTGAGTTGGGAATTTATTGTTATGAGATATATCAGCTCTCTTGTGACCATGATGAAAGCCTGAAGATGAAAACATAAACTGTTGACCAAAATTTCCCCTTTACACAACTCGTCATTTTACAAATGCTATCCCATTGTCACCAGGAATCATTGAAAGACACAGACGTTTCGCCGCTTTGGAATCAAAAACTTCCTCTGTTCAAAAAAACACAAAACAACAAATGTTGGCAAGGATGTGGAGAGACAGGAACACTTCTACACTGCTGGTGGGACTGCAAATCGACCATATTTTTAAAAATTTAAATTGTAAAACTTCTCTTAGAGAAGTTTAAAACCAGTTACATTTTCCAAAAATTATGGATCAAGGAGCCAAAATTTAATTGTCTTTAAATGGTGACTCACCTAGCTATGACCAAGATTGGAGTTCAGGATAACATGTGCTCAGACTTGGATATTTGTGAATTGATCACTTACTTATACCAGAGCATAGCCCGGAGTTCCAAGTGAATATCAAAGCATGTATCAGGCTCTAAAAATTCAAACACATATTACACAGACACTTCAGGTGACTTTTATTAACTATATAAACACACTAGCAATCTATTGTAAATTGAATTAAAGCAGCAATATCAAGGGAATACTATAGTCATCCAGACCTGGCAAAGTGCCAATAATTTTAATTATCTTTGGAATTTTTAAATATTTAATTAATGTCATTTATTAAGTATACTTAGCTTAGCATTTTAAAAATAGTTTGCTTTCACTAATCAAACTAAACAAATGATGGAATAAGCAAGGTAAGTTTTATTAAGCTTAAAATTGAATTAAAGAGTGTAATATTAGGAAATTGCAAAATCTCTCTGCATAATCTCCTCTCATAATTCATTTTACACTTAAATAGAAATAATAACTTTATATTTATTTAAATAAAATAGAATTTCTATGCATAGAATTGTAATACATGTTTTCGTTAACCATGCTTTTCAAAAATTTATAATAGATGTCTTAGGCCATTTGAGCTGCTGTAACAAAATACCATAATCTGGGTAGTTCATATACAACAGAAATTTATTTCTCACAGTCTGAAGGCAGGGAATTCTAAGACCAGGGTGCCAGAAGATTTGGTGTCTGTCTGGTGAGGGTCTGCTCTTCATAAATGGCATCTTCTAGGTGTCAGCACATGGTAGAAGAGGCAAATGAGCTCCCTCAGGTCTCCCTTATGAGGACACCTAATCCCATTCACCAAGGCTCTGAACTCATAATGGAATGTCTTTCCGCTTATTCAAATCTTAACATTTTTTTGTGTTGTCTTTTCTGGTTTTGGTATTAAAATGATACTGTCTTCACAGAATCAGTTGGAAAGCTTTTTTTTTCCCTCTTTTATTATTGAGCAGTTATTTTCTTTGTCATTAGAAAAACTACTCTAGCTCTCTTTTGGTTATTGTTTGTATGGTACAGCTTTTCTTATCCTTTTACTTTCAACCTGTTTGAACCTTTCAATTTTTACTAGTTTTTCTCCTGTAGTCAGCATATAGTTGGATCTTGTTTTTTTTTTTTTTTTAAATCCAATATGATAGTCTTTTCCTTAGGATTGGATTGTTTAAGCCATACATATGTAATATGTTATTGGTACAGTTGAGTTTATGTCTGCCAGTTTTCTTTGTTCATTCTTTCCTCCTTTTACAACTTGATTTTAAATAAATGGGATATTTTCAATTGTCACATTTTAATTCCTTTCATGATTCTTTATGTGCCTTTTTTTGAATTATATTCTTAATAGTTGCTTTAGGGTTTAATCTACACAGCTTATCAGACTCTACTTCGGATTTATACTAACTTATTTTGGTAAGAGGTAGGAATTTTGTACACACATAGTTCCATCTCCCTCTTTGTCATATATATTATATCTCTATATATCATTAGCCAAAAAATCAATATAATTGTTAATTTGTATAATCTTATGTCTTTTAAAGAAGCTGAGAGCAGAAAGAAGGCAGATATAGAGAGATAAACTTTTCTATACTACCTTGTTATTAACTAGTCCTGACTGTCTTCTTTTTTTCCTACGAATTAGAGTTAGCATTTAGAGTCATATCCTTAATCCAGTACGGTTTTGTTTTCAGCCATTTCCTTTGTACTGTTAACATAAAATATATTGCATTTCTGTATGTTGTAGGCCCAATAATACAAATTTATATGTATTGTTCTGTGTGTTTTAAGAAAAAATCAAATCAGTTAAGTGTAGAAATACATAATTATCATGTCTTTTTAATTATCTAAATGAAATACCTTTCTCAACGCTTTTTGTTTTTATCATTCAAATTACTGCCTAGTGTCACTTGATTTTATTTCTCAACGCTTTTTGTTTTTATCATTCAAATTACTGCCTAGTGTCACTTGATTTTAGCTTGAAAGACTTCCTTTAGTATTTCTTGAAAAGCAGGTCTGTTATCAACTGATTACTTCAGTTTTTTAATATTCATATATCTTTATATTTTCCCATAATTTTTAAAAGATATTTATGCTGAATATGAGATTTTTGATTGACAATTTTTATTTTCCTTCAGCACTTGGAATTTGTCATCTGAGAAGTGAACTGTTAATCTTATTGAGTCTCTCTTGTATGAGATGAATAATTTTTTTCTTTGTGATTTCTAGATTTTCTCTTTATTTTTGGCTTTTAGTTTTGACTAGATATGTCTGTGTGTCTCTGTGTGCATCTATTTGTATTTATACTGCTTGCAAGTTGTTGGACTTCTTGGGTATGTAGACTAATGCTTTTCATCAATTTTGAGAAGTTTGAGCCATGTTTTTCTTGATTATTTTTCTGCTCTTTTCTTTCTCTTCTCTTTCAAGAAATTCCATTCCATACATGTTGACGTGCTTATTGGTGTCACACATTTTTCTGAGACTCTGTTCATCATTTAATCTGTCTTGATGCATCTTCAAGTTCACTGATTCAGGTCAAATCTACTGTCATGCGCCTCTAATGATTCTGTTATTTTGTTTATTATACTTTTTCATTTGGCTTTTTTTGTAATCAGTCTTTTTTATTGATTTTTTTAATTTAATGAGACATTGCTATCATATCTTCTTTTAATGTTTTAAATGGAGTTTTAGTTATTTGAATATATTTATAATAGTTACTTTAAATTCTTTTCTTAACAAATTCAACATCTTGTCCCCCTAACAAAGTAGTTTCTATTGTTTACTCTCTTTTGTGTATGGGTTTGTTTACATGTGTCATAATATTTTTTTGCAAAGTGGATATTTTAGATAATATAGTGTAAGAACGCTGGATACTGCTCCTTACTGGGGCTTAGTGCTGTTGTTTGCTTGTTCACTTGTGTATGAACATGTCTGGTTAATTTCAATGAAGGCTATTCTCTTATCTGTATGCAGGTTTTGACACCCTGCTCAATTTTCCCCTCATTTTTATTATTAAATTTGGCTTCCCATGGATTGCTCCTGAGTTACCAATGTTTAGTGGCCAGCCACTGAGAAAATACTGAGACTAAGCCCTCTTATCAAACAGATTTCCATTTTCTGCCATTAGATATGTATATGGCTTGGAGACTATTTAAGAGTTTACTAGATTGCCTTGTGTTCAGCTAGGTACCAGTAACTCACAGGTTCTCTCTGCAGTTTCTTCTCAGATGATACAGCCTTAAGCATGAACAAAATTTTATGTAGCAGGAGGAATGAGTATTATTTTAGCTTGTCTACATTTTACTTATTCCTTAATTATATCTCTGACTCATCTGCCTTTACTGGTATCATATCCAGCTGTTAGATTCCACTACTTGCTAGTTGATTTATTTACTGTTTTGACAATTCCTTGATGCATAAATTGCTCCACAGTCTAATTCAAAGAAGTAGACTCCCTAGGCATAGGTAGGGCATTGCCAACTTTGAAAGTCACTCTGGACCTCTCCTGAGAAGAATCTCTGTGATATGGAGCAGGAGCTTGGAAAAGGGGTTATCCCTATGGGGCAAGCAATGTATCTTTTGTAGTTAGGAAGTTGCTGATGCCTTCTGGCTGCCACCACCACTCATTGTAGATCAGAGGCATGGATATTGTAATATGTTGATGTTCACCAACTTACAATATATCTGTAATGAATCTTTTCCTTCTGGAAACTGGAGGAGTTGGTCGTTGCCATTCAGAAGAATTTATTCTGCATCGCAAAGCTGTGTCAGAATGGGATACTGCACACTTTACCAGTTGCCCTAACTGGATTCTCCCTACATAGCAGGAGTGGGGGTAAAGGCAAAGACCATTTGGCTAGTTCTAGCCACTGGGGAGTAAGTCTTCCATAGGAAAGAACTATGAGAAATGGTATCTACCAATGTTCATAGCTGCTGAATATACACAGAATAGCTCTTCCACTGTAGGGTGCAGAGAAATAGGAACTTCCATTTGGCTGTGGAGCCTGTTGAAATATCTCATCTGCAACACAGACCTGTGGGGAGAGGATACAGTTCCTAGCTCAAACGTCACAGATCCCCATTATTTATAATGCATATCCCTATATTTCGTGAAAAATTATTCTCAATATTTTGTAAGCAGTTGGTTAATCTCTAGAGATTTTAAATGTTTGTCTTCACAAATTTTGACCAATTTAATAGATGTCACTTTGAGAGAGATGTTTCTCCAGGTCTTTATATTATCATTCTGGAAGTTTCTCATTGCTCTCTAAAAAGTTCAAAATTCACTTTCAATTTTCAAGTATATGAATTACTTAATTGAATTATGTATTTTCTTTCCATCATCTTCAAAGCCAAATTTCTCACTGTTGATTGAACATTTTGACTTGAAAATCTGATTGGCACCATAAATAGAATCTATCTAAGATGAAATTTATTATGTGATATTCCTGCAGCTGGTTTATGCCACAACTACTCAATTCTGCCAATGTAGTATTCAAACAGTCACAGACCATACAAAACAAATGGGTATTCCATGCTTCAGTAAAACTTTACTTACAAAGATAGGCAGATGTCACGATTTGGCCTACAGGTGGGTCATAGTTTTCCGACCTCTATTTAGAGTATTGGCTATGAGCAAGCTGTAGTAGATAACTATGACTCAGGATAACTATTGTCATAAAGGAAAAATATAAAGGATAAGGAAGACACTTTGAAAGCAAAAGAAAAGTCCCCAGACAGCAAAAGAAGCAGATCAATGGTGGGACATATTAATGTTCAAGCACTAGAGAGATCTACAAAATTCTGTTTTTGGATTCTAGACCTAACTTTAATCTAAATCGAACCTCTGTTCTTAGACTACATGAGATGAGGCCTACAATATGCCCTGTATTATATTTCTTTGATATCGAATTTTTATGACATGTAGTTGAGTAGCCAAAATATTTACAGTTAAAAAAACTGTTTATATCCGTCAGTCAGAGACCAGTGGATACATAAATGTGGTCAACAATGTTAGATTATTACAAGCAACAGCAAGAGAGATTCTACACCCTGGGAATCTCTAGTGTATTTCCAAAAGGGGCCTTAGGAAGTGGGTACTGATAATGTTTTGGGGAAAGGATTGGCCATGAAATGATCTTGTTGGAGATTATAAGAATTTATGAAATAGAGAGTTTTTGGAACAGCCACTGACTGATCTTATCTTTAGAACACATGAGTCCATACGGAGTTAATATAATATTTTCTTGGAAAATATGTATCTGATAAACTAAAAATATTTTAAATTTAGTCTGTGATGAATATCATAGTTTGGTTTGAAACAGTTCATCTGTTTTGTAAGTCATAATGCAGTCCATTTTGGAAAGTTGTGGTTTCCGTCTCATGTCTCAACTCTCCTTGACAGTCTAGCTGCTAGGAGGGTTATTTTTCACTTTATCAAAGCCAACCAACACAACAGAAGATTAAATAATTGAAGTAAGATGCAATCTTTAATGCTTAGAAACAAATATTTTATGTATGCTAGGTGCTTTTTTATTCAATATTAATGTTTTTATAATCTGTGAAAGTTCTTGTAATTGTATGTTGCCATGATTTAAGATAGAATTAGCCCTGAGCCATGTTTATAGCTATAAAATTCTGTTTTGCTAAATCACTTTCCTGTTTCACAAGTCATACAGAATTACATTTTTAAAGAATCCTAGAAATTCATCAAGTAGTTTTCTTGTAATAAGCTATGTCATTTTTAAATATGACTAAATGAATAATATATAATTTATACCAATCCTTTATTTGTTTTGCAATTTAAGTTTTATGTCATCTTAGTATGACTTTTTACTAGACAATACACATTAGCAACTTTTATTTATATATTAGGCATATTAGAACTAGAAACTTTTATTTAATATGTTCATAATTGCAAGCTCAAAGAGGAAACGTATTATGTTTATTCTGGCAAAGTGACACCTACTTTATGCTCACTAAATATTGTTAAATGTATGATTGCATAATGAGTGAATGGAAGTGGGCATGTGAAGAGAAATTTGAGACACACTCTCAAGTGGCAAAACATAAAGACTAAAAGATAGGAATAATAAAAATGAATTCACACAATGTTTATTTTTTAATGTTCTGTGATTTTATAATGTTGGTTAAGTGAATTTTGAAATCATTGTAGCTATAGACCATAACAAGTTGCAAGTTGAAGGAAAAAAGACATGTCCTGTTGTTTTCAATCGTTTTTTTTTTTGAATTAAAGAGAAAATTATAACTAAAACTTAGAATCATTCATAAAAATGTGAGCAAATATCTGAATAATTAATACCTTTTTCCTATTGATTCCACTATATTTGTAAGAAAAACGTTCAGGATAAGCTAACTTTCAGCTAACACATATTAGAAATTATCATTAAGAAGCTAATATTTTCTTTAAGGGAAAATAAGAGTTTTTGATTTTCTGAATTCTAGAGACTATGTAATGTACTATTCCTACAGTTTTATTAATTTGCTTTACCCTTGTAAATTGATTCTCTGAGGAAGGATAAGTTATAGTGGAGGCATATACTCTTTCCTTAAACTTAGAATAATTACCTTATATCTTATAATTAAATAATTATTACCATACAAGCAAATATTTTCTTAATTTTATGAGAATACAATAATCAAATTCCATGTTTACTGATGAAATTAAATATTGCCAATAGTTATCTATTGGAAATAATAAAAATCTTGATAATTTTACATTCACCTTATAAATCATTTAACTTTCTTTTGTCCATAGTGTCAGTATGATTGTAACACATCTTAGAAACTTAACTTTGTTCCATCTGGAGCATGACCTATTTTCCACCCACACATTACAAAACTCATTAAGAAGCAAATCTCTTGAACATTGGAACACTTTAACCTCTTGATTATTGTCTCAAGCTCACCACCATATCTACATATATTTAACAGAAGCTTAATTTTTCAGTGTAAGTGGATTTAAAAATAGAGTTGTATTAGATTTTTTCATATTTTTCTAAATCATATATCTGTTTGATCACTCAGAGATGCTGCATTGATTGACCACCGGTGTTACTGAGTTTAAGTCCCCACAATAATATAATCTCCCCTCTTAACAACTTTTCCCCAATGCGCATTGATTTAGCTTGTAATGTATTTCCTCACCCTCAAGATACAGTGCATGTATTAATAAATGAGGTTTTATTGCCTGGATGTTTGAGACCACTGACCCTTTTCTCAGGAGAGTAAAGCATATCCTCCAACTCTGCCTATCACTGTGAGAACTAAAGGGACTCAAGCTATCTTTTTAAACTTCAAACAACATAATTTTTATTCTATATCTTTCTGTATCTGCCAATTAATGGAAAATATTTTTAAAATATTTACCCATCATTATAGAACACATGCCATGATATTATAACTATATTTTCTTTCATAAGCCCTGGCAAACATCACAGACACATTATTATACAGAATAAAAATAATAATTAACATCAATTCAACACTATTGTGTGTGAGACATTTGTCTCAATCTCCACCCCCCTTCTCTCTCTCTCACACACACACACACACATTTTTGTTCTCCTACAACACTGTGTAGAAGGTATTCCTATAAACTCTAATTATGTTTGAGGAAATTAATGCTTAGAGAGGTTAGGTAACTTGCCCAAAGGTAAATTGCTGATAAAGATGGAGTCAGTATTTGAACATTGGCATTCTAGCACTATAGTGCATAAATTTAATGCTACCAATTACATGGTGTTCCCTGCCAAAGGGGCAAGTGGCAAATAATTCTCCCTGCTCTCTGCTTAACCAAGCTAGGAGCCACTGGGCAAGACCAATGTCCGTCTGGAGGATGGTAGCCCTGAACATTTGTCAAAGGCTATATAATGAATTTCAATTTTCTTCTTACTGACCACTTTCATGGTTTCCCTCTCACAGGTCAGCATCTAACATCCTTTGGCCTCCTCCTTAGCATGTTCTTCCTCATATTTAAGATTTCTTTATAAAAAGTGTTTCCTGTGTTTTCAGCACAGTGTATGGATTTTGATATTTATTAGCTCATTCGAACCTATTTTAATATCCACGAATCTACCACAGGTGAAATAATTTACTGCTGTGGTCACAAAACTAGTTATTTTTATTTTATTTTATTTTTTTTTAATTTTTATTTCAGGGTGTTATGAAGGTACAAACATTACGGTTACATTTTATGTCATTGACTCACCCAAGCAAGGGTTAAAGGCATGCCCTTTCCCCCTACAATGCTCCCCATGTCCTTTAGTTGCAGGTTTATGCCCCTCATCCCCCTAATCTCTGGAGAGTATTTCTGCCATGTGAGCACCCTAGTGTTCATCAGTTAGTACCAATTTGATGGTGAGTACAAGTGGAGCCCATTCTTCCGATCTTGTGATACCTCACTTAGGATAATGGGCTTAAGTTCAATCCAGGAAAGTATAAGAGGTGGTAG
>CAUYRB010106430.1:0-10729 GCA_963574695.1 Propithecus perrieri
AATGGAAAAACAAACACCACATGTACTCACCATTAAACTGGAACTAATCGATCAACACTTATTTACACATTTGAAAATAAAACTCATGAGAAATCAAGCAGGTGGGAGGGGAGACGAAGGGATGGGTAAATTCACACCTAACGGGTACAATGCACAGTATGTGGGTGATGGACACCCTTATAACTTTGACTCAAACTGTACAAAAGCAATTCATGTAACCAAAACATTTGTACCTCCATACTATTCTGAAATAAAAATTACAAATTAAAAAATATGTATTCCGGTCTAATACAATGACATTTATTTTATCCTTACTGATTATTAGGAACAATAGCCTTCACACTAGCACACTAGAATGAACTGGCAATAGAAATAATGTACATAATAGCTGGTAAAATCAAAATAACTCTTTTCTATATAATAAATTTTATTTTTTATAAATATACTTTTTTTTAAAAAAGAAAGACTATATTACCAAGCACAACTTGGTAAAATACTAGTTGTACAACTTTACACAGGTACCAAAATAGTTTTTCCTGTGGAGAACAAGGATAGCTATGAATATAATCCCATACACAGCGTAAATTCGACCTTCAATAAGGAATAACTGTAGTCAGTACGGAACACAAACTTAGGTGTCACCTGGCACAACAGTAATCTAGTACAGAGCATGGGCTGAGGTGTCACCTGGGACATCTCTAGTCCAGCACAGAGAGCATGGGCTCGGATGTCACCTGGGATAACTATAGTCCCGTACAGAGCATACAGTGCAGCGTCACAGGGATTAGGTGAAAATCTCACTCAACTACTGATTAGCAAAGTCATTCCAATAAAGTTAACAGTTGTATCCAGTATCTTATTCTTCTCAGGGTGTGGAGTAGGTGAGGTACATATCTTTCTAAATCAATCCATATAATCAGTGTAACAGTTTAATGGTATAGCATACGTAAAATGTTCAGAATGTTATTGACATGTTAGCTCTCAATAATTAGTGGCATTCAATGTCCTGATAATTATTATCATCACTATCTGGGGTCGTTTCTCAATATTAAGATATGAAACAAAAGTAACTTAACTGTTTGGTAAAATTTAATTATTCAATTTTTTTTCTTTTAAGAGATAGGGTCTCACTCTGTCGCCCAGGCTGAAGTGCAGTGGAGCGATCACAATTCAAGGCAACCTCGAATTCCCCGGCTCGAGGGATCCTCCCCCTTCAACCTCCAAGTAGCAGGACCACAGGGATGTGCCACCATGCTCAACTAATTTTTTTATTTTTTGTAGAGAGGAGATCTCACACTATGTTGCCCAGGCTGGGCTATTGATATATAGATTCGTCTATCTGCCTAGATGGAGCACATGTATACTCCCAGCTCTTAGTCTGACTAAATTCCACTCATCTTTGAGATATATTAATAATATTAGATATGGCCTATTTTCTTGTCTTTCTCCCCCCCACCCAGCAGTACAAAAAGGCCAACAAAAGGCTGAGATTTACATTTGTTTTATCAGTACATAGTTTGACACACAACTGCTGAATCCATTGATCCGGAATTAATAGGTAAAAAAGAGATGGTAATTGTTTTCTTGATCATAAAAGATTCTAATTTGAATGCTGTCCTCTTCAAATTTGGGATTTAGATCATTCATTAGGTGATTTTCATTTCAGCCCATGGAAAGAAGTCCATGGGGAAATGGCAGAAACCATTTCTAGATGTTTCCAGATGTTTCTTCAAGTACTCCTAGAATCAGTATACGCTCCATCCAGTGGCATCCTCCTTTGGCTTTTTGTGCACAGATGTGAAGCTATCGGCCCTCAGGGTCCTCCATTGGGAGCTAAAAGTGCTGGACCAAGGAAATAATAATAGTCGTTTGAATTTTCAATGTGGTAGATATAAGAATTTTCTTAACTTGGTGCCTAAAATCTGAAAATACTTAATAAATTCCCAGTATGTTAATGATTAAATGCCAAATAAAAACTGGATCTTGCAGCCCAGTTAGAGTTGCATATAAATCCAGCCCCACATCTGTGTAATGAAAGCAAGTTCTTTGCTCAAGAGATTGCAGTTTATGGTTTTTCAATTTCCTTCTAGCTTTTTTTGGTTTGGTTTGACTTGGTTGTCTTTTTGAGACAGAGCCTTGCTCTGTCACCCTGGGTAGAGTGCAGTGGTGTCATCATAGCTCACTGCAACCCCAAACTCCTGGGCTCAGGTGATCCTCCTGCCTCAGCCTCCGGAGTAGTTGGGACTACAGGTGCACACCACCACACCTGGCTAATTTTTCTATTTTTCAGAAGAGATGGGGTCTCACTCTTGCTCAGGCTGGTCTTGAACTCCTGGCCTCAAGTGATCCTCCCTCCTCGGCCTCCCAGAGTGCTAGGATTACAGGTATGAGCCACCACACCAGCCTGTCATTCTCTTTTATCCCTCAAAACTTCAGCACATATTTTCTAAGAACAAGTATATATCCTACATATCCACAGTAAAATTATAGAAATCGGGGACTCTCACAGAGATACAATGTTACTATCTAAAACCACGTTGCGTATTCAGATTTGGCCAATGGTCCCAATGATATAATTATAGCATGGGGGCGGGGGACCAGGACTCACATAATACTTAGTTGACATGTTCCTTCAATCTGAAACATGTCCTCAGCTTTTCTTTGTTTTTCATACCAATGTGACAATTTAAAGAGTACAGGCTTATTATTTTATATAAGGTTTCTTGATTGGGGTTGATACAATGTGGCCTTATGAATATATTCAAGCCTAGAATTTATGTTTAAGATATGCCCACACAGAAAGTGAGGAGGGGAAAAGGGAAGTGACAGTGGAGAAATCTGAAAAGCATGACGTCTGATGACCAGGGTCAACATCGTGAGTGTCAGGCCATGTTGACAGTTGACCATGGTGACCCTTGATATGATGTGATGATAATGGTGTTTATTGCTATGATCTTTCTCTCCAAAACCCATGAACCCAGTCCAATTATGAGAAAAAACATCCAACGGATCCCCCTGGAGGGATATTCTACAAAATACCTGACCAGTACTCCTCAAAATTGTCAGGGTCATCAAAAACCAAGAAAGTCTTGGAAACTGTCACAGCCAAGAGGAGCCTAAAGAGACTTGACGATTGTATGTAATTGTGGTGTCCTGGGTGGGATTTTAGAGCAAAAAAAGGACATTAGGTAAAAATTAAGGAAATCAGAATAAAGCATGGACTATGGGAATTCTCTGTACTGTCTCTGCAATTTTTCTATAAATCTACAACTCTTATAAAAAACAAAGTATATTAAAAACATTTTTAAATGTGTACACATTTCTATGTCCTTGCGTTTGTTAGTGAATTTCCAGTTCACGCCTATGAACTCAAATTCAGACTACCTCCCGAGTGTTGTCTGAGTTCACAGTTGCTCAATGTCATTAACCTTTTGATTATCAGTCACGGTACTTCTGTGCATCAGCCAGCACACTTTGAAACAAACTGGGCAGAGGTTAATGATTGTTTTCTCTTTACCATAAAATCCAATGTGCCAGCAGCTGCAGCAGCCTCCAGTGGTGACTGCGGCTGACCCCCTCACACTAAGCACAAAGAGCCGATCATCATGTCAGACGACTACTTCTGGTATGAAGGGATAGCTTTCCCTGTCGTCGATTACAGCGCTGAAATCCTAAGAAAAGTACGTGAGGAGTTTGTGCTGAAGGACGAGGATGTAGTGACAGTGACTTACCCCAAATCAGGTAAAGAAACGGAATCATGAACTCAGAAAAGCTGTGGCTGTGTTCTTTATTCATTCAGTAGACGACTGGATTGAAGTGTTTATTTTTTCCCCCTTTGAGACAGGCTCTAACTCTGTCACCCAGGCTGGAGCACAGCGATCCAACCATAGCTCCCTGTAGTCTCCAATTCCTGGGCTCAAGCGATCCTCCCAAGTAGCTGGAACTACAGGTGTCCACCAGCAAGCCAAGCTAATATTGTTTTTTAATTTTTTGTAGAGACGGGATCTTGCTATGTTGCTCAGGCTTGTCTCAAGCCCCTGGCCTCAAATCCAGGCTATCCTCCCACATCGGCCTCCTGAAGTGCTGGGATGACAGGCATAAGCCATCGCCTGTGGCTTATCTTTCCATATGCCAGACAATGTGCAATGTTTGGGGGGATGGAGCAATGCCTGATAGCATTTACATGCAGAGAAAAGGATTCAGTCAGGAAACTACACAGTAAGATGAATGTTCAGAGGGGTTAATCTAAGGTATTAGGAGAACCCATAGGAGTGAATGCTAAGGCAGATTCAGGTGTTTATCTTGGTGGGGAGGAGGATGACTACTGAAGTCCTAATAGAAGAAATAGAATCTAAATTGAAATGAAAAGAATGAAAGTGAAATTACTTGGTGAAGGGGGACAAGAATTGGAGAAGAGCCTGCCACATCCAAGGGACTGGAAGATGTAGATCATATTTCTATGGGAGTGGGGCTGGGGAGTCAAAGTATTGCAAATTGGACAAAGATTGAGGCCAGAGACACTGGGAGGGGCATGGCCTTGAAAAGCCAAGAGCAATGGGAACGTATTAAAAAACTTCAGCAAATAGCCAAAAAGTGGAAGCAACGCAAATACCCATTGACAGATGAGTAGATAAACACAATGTGGCAAATAGATACAATGGAACATTATTCATCCTTTAAAAGGAAGAAAATTGTGATGCATGCTACAGTCTAGATAAACCTTGAGGTCATTATGCTAAATGCAATGAGCCAGTCACCAAAATGCAAACACTGCATGATTCTATTTATGTAAGGTGTCTAGAGAGTCAGGTTCACAGAAACAGAAAGTATTAATACAATGGTGGTTGCTGAGGGGTGGAGGGAGGGAGGAATGGGAGTTGTTTAATAAGTATAGAGTTTCAGTTTTGTAAGTTGAAAAAGTTATGCAACACTGGGAACATACTTAACATGACAAAACTGTATGTTCAAAAATGTTACATTTTATGTTATGTGTATTTTGCCACAAATTTTTTCAAAGTCAGATTGAAACAAGTGACCATGATTTTTCCTTCTTTGTCCAGGAACACATTGGTTGTCAGAGATTCTCTGCCTGATTCGATCCAAGGGAGATACCAAGTGGATCCAATCCGAGCCCCTCTGGGAGCGCTCACCCTGGGTAGACACTGAGCATGGGTTTACATTACTAAATAAGAAGGCGGGCCCACGCTTCCTCAACTCCCACCTGCCCATCCATCTCTTCCCCAAGTCTATCTTCAGTTCCAAGGCCAAGGTCAGTGCATAATGGTCAAGACATGTTTGATGGATGCTTTTCAAACTTTAATGTGCCTATAAATCACCTAGAGACCTTGTTGAAATACATTCTCACTCAGTAGGTCTGAATGGGACCCAAGATTCTCTATTAGGTGATGCCAGTGTGGCTATTACACAGACCATACTTGAGTACGAAGGTATACATACCATTCTGCAGATTACCCCGGCCAGATTTAAACCACAATAAAGTGACGTGATAATGCCAGAATCAGAAAACCACGTGTTAAGCCCAACTAGAATTTATAACTGCATTTTATACTAAATAAGACCCTTTTTGTTGTTCCACATTGAAAAAAAATAGTGATCCAATCTTAATTCAATTAGTGCCTCTTGCCACTAAAAAGAAACAGAATTGTTCACATGGCAAACAGGACATTTGTAGATCAATGCCTAAATCCAGGGTCCCTGCTCCGGTGTCAGGGCTGGTGTTTCCAACCGCCGTGTCTTACTGAGCGTAGCTGTCTATCGAGATTAGCAGCCACACCGATCTCCCATGAGGCTGACCGATGATCACCAGATGGGACAATCATTATTCAGGATCTAACATCTGTCAGACCATTTTTAGAAACATGCTTTCCTTATAAAAAAAAAAAACTTTCCTAGAAAGTATTTATTGGTTTGTGAATTTCTTAAATGCTTTTTGCTTAAACTAAATTGAGAAACTTAGCATACTATGTTCTCCTCTCTTAGAAAGTGTACATTGTGCAATAGCACAATGAATTTGTTACCATATACCTATTTACATGTGTCTTTTTTTTTATTTCAGCATATTATGGGGGTACAGATGTTTAGGTTTTTACGTGTGTCTTATCAGTGTTTGGTAAATCTCTGTGTGGGGAAACTGTGGCCTAAGAGAGATGAGAACTAGAATAATGTCATAAAGAGAGTTGGTACAGAATCCAAAGTAAAATGTAGATGCTCAAATGCCAAGTAATCTTGCTTGTGTGTGTGTGTGCGCGCGTGCGCCTGTGTGTGTAGTAATCTTAAGTATTAACTCGATGAATATTTACATATGTGCACGCTGGGTAACCCCCGTCTATGTCCAAATTTAGAATATTTCCACTCCCTCATCCCCCTTCCCAACCAATGCCCACCCACAGAGGTAAACACTCCCCTGACTTATAACTATAGATTAGTTTTGCCTGTTCTTGAACTTCATACAAATGGGGTCATGCCATGTGAACTGTCGGATGTCTGTGAGATTCATCCATGGTCTTGGGGGTCCATGGGGATAATATTGCTATATATCTAGGAGCGTAGCATAATTAATCCATTCTCCTGTTAGTGATCTTTAAGCTACAGTACACAAATATAATGCCACTCACATCTTAAAACCTTCCAGTTGCTTCCCACTATGAGACCATAATATCCCAGAGGGAGGGGACCATGCTTTCCTCTTCCATTGCCATACTCCTAGCACAGTGACTACTTCATAAGAACTTTACACTTGATATTTGATTAATTAATGAAGTCAGTAATTTATTAAAAGAATCCATTGACATTTAGTAGGCAGCTTCTAAGAAATTGCTTTTCCCCCATTTTTATGAAGAGCAAAAGGAGTGGGAAATAAATGTATTGATTTTTATCCTCCCATGTTTCCATTTAAGGTGATTTATCTCATCAGAAATCCCAAAGATATTATTGTGTCTGCTTATTTTTTCTGGAATTCAGTGCATCTCGCTAAGAAACCAAAGTCAATAGAACAGTATCTCCAATGGTTCATGGAAGGAAACGGTGAGTGTGTTGTAGTAACAAAATACGGAAGCTAGGGGGCGATGGGAGCCCCCAACCCATTCCGGAGCGAGGCCTGTTAGGGACCCCGCCAAGGAGCTGCGCCGCCCCCCGCCCCCACCGCTTCCCGTGGGAAAACTGTCTTCCATGAAACCGTCCCTGTGCCACAAAGGTTGGGGACCACCGCGATCAGACCTCGCTTGACACCCAGCCTCGCGTCTGTGCATCTCGCCAACCCGTGGGTGTAAGGCTCCGTCACCGCGGGAACCCAAATCTGCGAAGGCCCCTCCTCTCGCGCCTCTGCCGCCAGCCCCTCCGCCCGCCGCCGGGAAACCGGCCACGCTATTTCCTGTGTCCCCAGCAGCGCTGACACAGACTGCTATATTCTTCTTCACTCTCCTAATTGGTGGCCTTCTGAAAGTCAGCTTTTCGTTGGCTCCCAGACAACACAATCCTGACCTTCTACCGTTTTTTTTTCCCCACAAAATGCCTCTTTCCAAAACTCCCTTAATCTCTATTTCTACGTTTGCATGGCTCTGGAATCTGTATACTTTTAATTATGCAATTATGCAGAATCTCTGGGCTTTCTCAAGCACTTTCAATTTGGCAATTTTTCTCACAACTGCGTGATGAGTCCCCTGTCTCAGCTGTGAATGTCTCCCAGGCTCTAGCGGCCTGGAGGGAGCCATAGATGCCCCCGATTCAATATGTTCAAGACTCGGCCGGGCGCGGTGGCTCACGCCTGTAATCCTAGCTCTCTAGGAGGCTGAGGCGGGCCAATTGTTTGAGCTCAGGAGTTGGAAACCACCCTGAGCAAGAGCGAGACCCCCGTCTCTACTAAAAATAGAAAGAAATTAATCGGACAACTAAAAAATATATAGAAAAAATATTAGCCAGGCATGGTGGCGCATGCCTGTAGTCCCAGCTACTTGGGAGGCTGAGGCAGAAGGATCCCTTGAGCCCAGGAGTTTGAGGTTGCTGTGAGCTAGGCTGACGCCACGGCACTCACTCTAGCCTGGGCAACACAGTGAGACTCTGTCTCAAAAAAAAAAAAATCTCATGCACAGGCCCTTTTCCTTCTTATCCAATCAGACCCACCAACATCAAAATCTTCATTGTGCCAACTAACATAAATATTCTGAGCTGTCAGTAGCCATGGAGAGGAGTAAACCAAAGCCTTTTCCCTGTACAGATGAAGAAACCTTGGGAATTCCAGTTCCAGGAAATATTATGCTTAGACCCGGGCAACATGGGTTCCTGCTCTGGACCCTGGGCCTTAGAGCAGAGCTTTGGATCACACATGATAACAAGGCCTTAGGCCAGGCGAGGTGGCTCACGCCTGTAATCCTACCACACTGGGAGGCTGAGGCGGGAGGGTCACTTGAGCTCAGGAATTCGAGACCAGCCTGAGCAATAAGTGAGACTCCCGTCTCTATTGAAAATAGAAAAGAAAGTTCCAACTACTGGGGAGGCTGAGGCAGGAGGATCGCTTGAGCCCAGGAGTTTAAGGTTGCAGTGAGCTGCGATGATGCCACTGCACTCTACCCAGGCAACAAAGCAAGACTCTGTCTCAAAAAAAAAAAAGAATCTAAGCTAAATAAACCTCTTTAAAAAAAAAAGAAAAAACAAGGCCTTAGCGGTCCCCTGCTCTGAACAGATTTCTTCCTCCAACAAAGTAAGGAGTCTATAGGGACAAGGGCACTTGCTTACCTGGAGCTTTCAAGCTTCTTATTACCTATGCTACGGGAACCTTCAGCCATGGAATCCCTCATGCAAAAGACTCCAAGCATGCTGTCGGGGACTGTGTGGTCCTCTGCTCTGGGTCCTATCTCCCAAGGCAGACCATGTGCACCAGCTGCATGTGCACCTCTGAACTAGGTATGGCCAAAGGGAAATCAAAACGAATGACTCATAATCGCTATCTCCAGGAGTCATTGAAGGCCATTAGTTTCTTGGTCCCATGCTTCTCCCAACACTTTGCATGTCCAAAGTTAAAAATGAAATAGACTCAAAGACTACACCAGAGAGCCTTGACGGAATACCTGGATGGGCTGATTGGTGAAAGGCTTTCCCAGACCAAGACAGTCTGCAAGGACTGGAAAATGGCCCTGTATCTTCAAACGCACAGACACCAATGCACTGCCACGAGGAACAAGAACAATCAGAGAAGCATGACATCACCGAGGAACAAAATAAAGGACCAAGAGCTGACCCTAAACAAATGCAGATATATAAATTGCTTGGCAAAGAATTCAAAATCATTGTTTTAAGTAAGCTCAGTGAATTTCAAGAAAAACAGAAAAACAATTCAACAAAAACAAGAAAACAAGAAATGACCAAATGAGATATTTAATAGAGAGATTGAAATTATTTTTTTAAAAAAAGAAATTTTGGAGGTGAAAATGCAATAAAAAAAATAAAAATGCAATGGAAAGCATCAATAGCAGAAATGATCAAGCAGAAGAAGGAACCTGTGAATTCAAAGACAGATTAGTTGTGAATATGCAAAGGGGAAAAAAGAAAAAAGAATGAAAAGAAATGAAGAAAGCTTACAGAACTTATGGGGCAGCATCAAAAGAGAATGTATTCTAATTGTAGGAGTTGAAGAAAAAGTGAGAGACAAAGGGTCATAAAACTTACTAAAATAAAAGCAGAAAACATTACCAATCCGGGGAAAGATACGAATATCCAAGTTTAGGAAACTCAAAGGTCACCAATGAGATTCAATCCAAGCAAGATTATACCAGACATATTATACTCAAACATATTATACTCTTTGTCAAAAATCAAAGACAAAGAGAGAATTCTGAAAGCCACAAGAGAAAAGAAGTATATTACGCATAAGGGAGTTCCAATAAAGCTAGCAGCAGACTTCTCAGAAAAACCTTTACAAACAAACAGAGAATGGGATGATATAATCAAACTGCTGAGGAAAAAAAATTCTCAACCAAGAATACTTCACCGGGCGAATCTGCCTTTCAGAAATGAAGAAGAAGTAAAGACTTCCCGAGACAAACAAAAGCTGGCGGAATGCATCAGCACCAAACCTGTCTCATAAGAAATAATAGGCCAAGTGTGGTGGCTCATATCTGTAATCCTAGCACTCTGGGAGGCTGAGGTAGGAGGATTGCTTGAGGCCAGGAGTTCAACACCAGCCTGAGCAAGAATGAGACCCCATCTCTACAAATATTTTTTAAAAATTAGCTGGCCATGGTGGTGTGTGCCTATAGTCCCTGCTACTTGAAAGGCTGAAGCAGGAGAATCACTTGAGCCCAGGAATTTGAGGTTGCAGTGAGCTACAATAACACCACTGCACTCTAGCCAGGGTGACAAAGCAAGACCCTGTCTCAGAAATGAAATGAAATGAAATGAAGAAAGAAAGAAGGAAGGAAGGAAGGAAGGAAAGAAAGGAAGGAAGGAAGAAGAAAGAAAGAAAAGAAAGAGTAAAGAGAATTCTTCAAGCTGAAAGAAAAGGATGCTAATTATAATACTGCCACAAAAATATATGAAAGTATAAAACTCACTTGTAAAAGTAAGTACACAGGCAGGGCGCGGTGGCTCACGCCTGTAATCCTAGCACTCTGGGAGGCCAAGGCGGGTGGATCACTCAAGGTCAGGAGTTCGAGACCAGCCTGAGCAAGAGCAAGACCCCGTCTCTACTAAAAAATAGAAAGAAATGATCTGGACA
>CAUYRB010106431.1:0-29362 GCA_963574695.1 Propithecus perrieri
AGTATCTGCTGCCTACAAGAAACACATCTAACCCACAAAGATGCCTTCAGACTAAGGGTCAAGGGATGGAAAACTATCATCCAGGCAAATGGAAGTCAAAAGAAAGCAGGGGTAGCTACATTATTCTCAGATAACATAAACTTTAAACCAGCAAAAGTAAAAAAAGACAAAGATGGCCACTATATATTGGTGAAAGGGAAGATCCAACAAGAAGAGTTTACAATCCTTAATATCTATGCACCCAATAAAGTTTTTATTTTTAATTAATATGGATACATAATAGTTGTATATATTTATATGGCACATGTGATGTTTTCACACAGACATAAAATGTGTAATAAGCAAATCAGGATAATTTTGGTATCCATCACCTCAGTCATTTATCATTTCTTTGTGTTAGGAACATTCCAATTCCACTCATTTAGTTATTTTAAAGTATACTATAACTTATTGTTGACAATAGTCTCTTTGTTGTGCTATCAAATACTTTTCATTCTATCTTATGAACTATATTTTTGCAGCCATTAACCATCACTAGTTGATACCCCCATCCCCAATACCCTTCCCAGGCTATGGTAACCATCATTCTATTCTCTCTGTCCATAAGAACAAATGTTTTAATATTTAGTGCCCACATTTCAGTGAAAACATGTGACATTTGTCTCTGTGCTTGGTTTATTTCATTTAATGTTCTCCAGTTCCATCCGTATTGTTGGAAATGGCAGGATTTCATTATTTTTAATGGCTGAATAGTATTCCATTGTGTATATGTATTACAGTTTCTTTATCCATTCATCCACTGATAGATCTTAGGTTGATTCCAAATCTTGGCTATTATGACTAGTGCTGCAATAAACACGGGAGTGCAGATATCTCTTCAATATATTGATTTCATTTCTTTTTGATATATTATCTAGCAGTGGGAGAGTGCTGGGTAATATGGTAGTTCTCTTTGTAGTTTTCTGATGAATGTCCACACTATTCTCCATAGTGGCTGCAGTAATTTACATTCCCACCAACAGTGTACAAAGGTTGCCTCTTATCAACATCCTTGCCAGGATTCATCATTGACTGTCTTTTTGATAAAATTCATTTTAACTGGGGTGACATCATATATCATTATAGTTTTGATTTGCAAAATCCCATAATCACTTCATTCTCCCTCCCCCAAACACACAAATTCTCTCTCAACCCAGAGTTGGCAAGGTGCTGCTGGGGGATGGGACAGGGTGGCGTAGGCGATGCAAGACTATCTTTCATACCCTCTTCAGTTCCTCTTTCCTTACTATAATGTTAGAAACAGGTACTGTGATAGCTCACCTGATTTTTGGTTATTATGAAGGTGCTTTCCTGCATGGACAGTATTTCTTTTTTTAATATTAACTTTATAAAATTTCAAAATATTAAGGAGGTACAAATGTTTTAGGTTACATGGACTGTTTTTGTAATTCCGGAGTCATGGCTATAAGTGTGCCAATCATCCAAATTGTGTTCATTGTACCAAAATGTAGGTTTTTGCCGAAACCCTCCCTCCCCCTCTCCCCTGCTTGATTTCGACTGAGTTTTACTTCCTTCTGTGTACATGTGTGCTCATTGGTTAGTTCCAATTTAATAGCAAATACATGTGTTTGTTTTTCTATTCCTTAGATACTTCACCTAGGATGATGGTCTCCAGTTCCATCCAAATTGTTGCAAAAGGCATACTTTTTATGGCTGAGTGGTACTCCATGGTATACATATATTAATACCACATTTTGTTAATCCAATCATGAATTTATGAGTATTCATGTTGATTCCACATCTTTGTGATTATGAGTTGGCTGCAGTAAACATTCAAGTTCAGGTGTCTTTTTGATAAAATGACTTCTTTTCCTTTGGGTATACCCAGTAGTAAGATTGCTAGACTGAATGGTAGGTCAACTGTTTGAGAAATCTCCATACTGTTTTCCACAGAGGTTGTACTATTTAGGTTTTTAAGTATTAAATGTCCAATTTTCTTAAGTACTAAATTAGACAGCTGCTATCTCTGACATTTCACTTTGACATTTCTTATTTTATTTTAATTGTGAAGGTACATCCTCAGTCAACAACAGGCACATTTTGGCTTGTGATTATCTTTCAATTTTTTTTGAGCAATTTTTGTGAAACCATGGATAAGTCAAAAATTCGTGTTATTTTCAAATATGATTTCTGTCATGGAAACAACACAGCACGGACAGTTCAAAATATCAATTAAATATTTGGGACGGATGTGGCCGATGAATGCGTAGTAGGTAAGTGGTTTGAAAAGTTCTGTACTGGTGATTTTCATCTTGAAAATGAGCCACATGAGCAACCTGAGACCAAGGTGAGTAATGATGAGCTGAAAGCTGTAGTGGAACTGAATCCATCTCAATCTATGCACAAATTAGCAGCCAGGTTTGATGTTATTATTCCAACATATTGAACCATTTGAAACAGATCAGCAAGGGAAAGAAGCTGGATAGATGGATTCCACGTGAATTAAATGAGTATCAGAAGAGAAATTGTCTTGAAGCTTGCCTTTCTTTGCTGTCATGACATAATAATGGCAAACCATTTCTACACTGTATTGTTATCTGCAATGAAAAATGGATTATTTTTGACAATTGCAAGAGTTCGGCACAATGGTTGGATAAAGATGAAGTGGCAAAACACAGTCCAAAACTTAATATTCATCAAGAAAAACTACTGGTGTCTGTTTGGTGGCCCAGCACTGGTATTCTCCACCACAGTTTCATGAAACCCGATCAGTCGATTATAGTGGATGTCATTGCAACCAATTGGATGAAATGATGAGGATGCTTGTGATTAAACAGCCAAGGTTGGTCAATAGAGACCGGCCAATCCTCTTTCAAGACAATGCTCGATCACATGTCACACAACAACGTTGCTCAAACTACAGAAGCTGGACTTGGAAACTCTCTGTCATTCACCATATTCACCAGACCTTGAACCTACTGATTGTCACTTTGTTCAGGCTTTGGATCACTTCTTGTAAGGAAAAACATTCCATTTTCAACAAGCTGTGGAAAACGTCTTTTGTGATTTCGTTGCCACTTGCTCTCCAGGCTTCTTTGCTGCTGGCTTAAACAAGCTACTGTTAAGATGGCAAAACTGTGTGAATAGTTTAGGTGCATACTTTGATTAATTGTACTGCTTCTTGTTTGAGATATAATAAAGTACACTTATGATTAGAAATCGGACATTTCGTATTTAATGACCTAAAATAGTAATAATTTGCAGTAATAAAGTAATATGGTGAAAGTAAAGCTTAAAAAATTTCAGTCACCTAACCAGGATGATGCAACTTGTAAGAAGTAAAATTGATATTTGACCCTACACAATCTGACACTAGCACTCATATGTCCAACCACTCATTTCTTCTTTGAGTCAAAATGTAGTATTATGGAACTGCTGAACTCTTGTTATCAGTGATATAGCTTTATTTCTTTATCTCTAAAAATAGAAACATAGTGTTTATCACCAAGCAAATTATGGAATTCTTAAGCTTGTTTTATATAAATAACTGCTTATATTTTATATAAATCTTAAGCATATAGTCCAAATTTAATTCTTATTAGGACTTAATCTATTTTCCACGTACTTAATATTCTGTAAGCTCTTCTCTCTTTCTCTCCCTCTCTCTCTCTCACACACCACATATACACAAATATAATGAAACAAAAAAAAAAGGATTGAACACAATTTAATTGTACTATTCTTATTATTGACACTTATAGCCAATACCAGGCATCTCTCCAAGCTACTGAAAGATAATAGAATATTTGGGCTATTGCAATATTTTTAAAAGCTGATACTTTTTAGGCTAAGAAAAGGCAATAATTATATATTTAAGAAATTTATTTTACAATTGTATATCTTACTTTAAAGATAATTTTATGAGAATTATATATATTTTAGAAAGACCAGAGTAATATATAGACTGAATAGTTCATTATCAAAATGTTAAATCTGGTGGAGTCTTCCAAAGTCTCTCTCATATGGCCAATAATCCTCTCATTCACTTTTTAATATTGCCTATATGCCAGGTACAATCCAAGGAAGTAGAGTTTCACATATTAACAAGTAGTCATAAGGTAATATAGGTTTGACAAAATGGTATGGAACATACTAGAAGGAGTGATTGGCATGGGGAAAAATCTGAAATTTTCATTCAAGTGGCAGGATTTAAGCTGGGCCATAAAGGAAGGATAGACATTTGCTAGGTGGAAAAGCAAAGAAAAAAATCTAGAAAGAGTGAACAGTATAAACCTAACACAGAAGTAAGAAAGTATGTATCATGCACAGGGGTCCTAGGAGAAATAGAGTAATGTTCAAGAAAGTCTCCCCAAAGCATTCAGGAAAGAGGTTTGCAAGAGCATCCAGGCAGTAAAAAATTGACTTGTCAAATAAGTTCTAAACGATACAGTAGTTATTTAAATGACAACAAACAATATCATCACTTCTGCTGGGCCTACAGCTTGTCAGTTCACATTGAACTCATATGATTATTACATCCACAAAGTTCATTATCTCTCTTTAGATATTAACAATTGAAAAGTGAGGAATAAATGTGGTTTTGTGAGGGAGTCAGCAACCTACAAGAAATGTCAGAGTGTCATTATTAAGAGAGGGTGACTTTGATTTTTGTTGTTATTGTAGTTATTCATTTCAGGGTACAAAGTGCCACTTCCTCTAACCATAGGATTTGATTTATATGCCCACCCTGAATGGCAACAGGGCAAGTTATCAGTTTAATTTCCACAGGAGCACTAGTTATTGTTGTATTAATAAAATGAAAAACCAGTGATCAGACTGAAGAGGTATGTTGATACCAGACTATGAAAAGCCTCCACTCCATATTCCCACCCTCTGGAAGACTTACAATTTTCTATTATTAGAATTCTAAGTTTTTATCCCCCTTATGTTAGCAGATTTTAATGCACTACTTTCTCACTTTAGTGAGACAACATCTTGGTGCCTGAAGTTAACATATATGAAAATAAGTGTAGCTCCAGTGAACCCTGATTTGTGCCTCACAGTATGGTTTTAACCTGAGAAGAGCAACCCACAGTAACATGCTCTTTCTGTGGCCCATTAGGGGACACAGCCAAAATGGAAAGGATGATCACTCACTTTTATTTCCGTTTTTTTGTTGAGAACATATTTACCACAAAACAAATGTTTAAATTACACATGGCTTATTTGTTAAAATGGCTTTTTGAACCTATGTAGTCCTTTTGTCTTTTCAAATCATAATTTGGCATAAAGGTTAAGAGAGCCTAATATATGAGAAGGAATGTGTTCTATTTATTGTAAGAAAAAAAAAGTTTTGCAAACAGGTATTCTTTTCCTCAAGTATTTTACTAATGTAGTGTTCCTAATTCTCTCCACCTATAAGCCTCAGGCCAGCTATTTTCGTAGATTAGTTCCCGATCCGCAGGAAACAAATGCAAGTTCTGGGCTAAAGCAGGCCTTTGCCTCACTTATTAAGGTCTTTCTCTGTTAATGGTAACTCCTTGTTTTCTCCTGCTGCTTTGCCTCACTCCTTTATTCTCAGCAGATCTTTAGGTTTCTGTTTGCCTTAATAGTTGACAAAACAGTTTTCCCTACTTGCAAGATTTTCAAACACATGGTTCTCACATACTTGCCTGACTTATGACCTTCTGCCTAACCTGAACCTTTCTCTATGTACCAGCCTGTCTACTCAAGACTGACCTGCTTCCTACCCTGACCCCTATACGTCATCCATTAAATATGTTTTTCTCTTTTAGACTATGCTTCTGACCTCTCCCCACCAATGCTTGTGCATGTTATGAAGCCAGGTTCTTTGGCTTGATTAAGTGAAAAAATAGAACAATATCATACAGGAACTAACGTAAAGTCTTATAACAAATATTGTTTAAGAGATGGAGAAAAGAACAAACCACTTGGGAGAAGATGAAAAAATGGAAATGTTATTATTGCTCTATAGATTTACTTATATTATTTTGCTACTTATTTTGCTATTTTGTTTTTTCCTGCTTCTTCTTAGGCTTGATACTCTTGAAGCGCATGTTCTCCTTTCTCTGCAGTCCTGGTCCCAAAGGGCACTAGTGGCATATTTGCCACCTCTGCAGAAAGGCAATAATTAGGTAATTCCCAACTCCCCGTCATTAGAAACTCTTCTGTTATTCTGTCTTGAGCTTTTCTGCCTCTGAAGATAGGTCTTCAAATCTTCCTTTACTGTGTGTGCAGTGGCCCCTTTAACTGATCTCTACATGACTAATTCCAACTGAACTACAGACATTAAGGGAGAAAACACTGCCAGTGCATCAAGGAGAATAATTCTTCTCACAATCAGCAGAGACCCATCTGGGTATTAAGTTCTTGTCTTGAGTTTGCCGATCTCACTACAAAGGAAAGTGGCTTAAGATTCCTGTTAACCAGTTTCACAGTTACCTGAAATCTCTCTGAAGAGGCTAAAAATCTTTGTTTTCTCTTTTCTCAGCTTTAATACATTTTTAAATTCAATAACACAGGACCTTTTTTAGCACTCTTTTACTTTGTGGTTTTTTGCAGAGGTCTTCAGGTTATTCACACTTTAGTTTCACTTTTAATTAGCTGATATAATTCAGGGTATTAAATAAATTTTACAGAATCTATACCATATACATTTAGCTGAAAAAGAGAATTTCATTATTTAGTCCCTGTTAAACAGTAGAAAAAAAAATCCTTTAAACATAACAAAGGTAATAAGCCATGATCTCTAGCAGGAAACCTTTGAGACCACTTACTGCTCAGTCAATGCCTCCAAGATTAGACTCTGGGTTTGAATTTTGTGACCCTGGGCAAATTAAATATCTTCTCTGGGCCTCAGTTTTGCCTTCTTTTTGTTGAGCTCCTAGTGTGCCCATTGGAATAGATGAAACAGAGCACTTAGAAGAAGTGCATGGCCTACTACTCACTAAGGTTTTGATAAGTGTTAGTTAATAGTAAATCTCTTTTTGACCAAGGTGCTAGTGGAAGTCAGGTATATGTAGTTCTCCTCATAAAAATATGATTGTTGGTCTCCTTTTACTATTATAACTGAATTTTCACACCACCAACTATTCCTTAGGAGCAAATGGTGGCCACATATTTTGCCTTGTGTTAAGGGTTGAAATGTATCCCTCCAAAATTCATATATTGAAGCCCTAATTCCCTCAGACTGTACCTCAGATTGTAACCCTATTTGGAGATAAAGTCTTTACAAAGATCATCAAGTTAGAATGAAGTCATTAGGGTGGACCCAAAATGACTAGTGTTATAAAAAAGGGAAATTTGGACACACACGCACACACACACACACACACACACACACACACACACACACACACACACAGGGAGAACTCCCTGTGAACATCAAAGCAGAGATCAGGGCCATCCTCTCACAAGCCAAAAAACACCGAAGTTACCAGCAGGCCACGAGAATCTAGGAAGAGTTTTCTTCTAAGGAAGGAACCAACCCTTTCAACACCTTGATCTAAGATTTCTAGCATTCAGAACCGTAAGAAAATAAATTTCTGTTGTTGAAGCCACCAGTTTGTGATAGTTATGGCAGCCCTAGCAAACCAATACACCTCATTTCCTCATTTCCCTCAGTGCTTATTTTCTAAGATCTGTTCCAGCAACCCTGAAAAAGAGAGCTATCCAGTTATGCATTTTTATGTTGGGAGCTGGGGAGCAAACCTGGGGCTGCAAAATAGAGAGCTCAGCCCAAATGGTAGTATGCACGCTTCCCCCCTAATAACACAATGTGTTATGGACCACAGGTAGTCTCCAGCTAACTGCAGGGATTAAGTGTGAGATCAACAACGTCAAAAGTTCACTTTATGCCAGATGGTTTCTATGGCTGTTAGTGATGCCTTATTTATACTCATTGAAATTAATTTGTTTGGCTTAAGTTTGAAAGGTATTGGATTCGAAAAATACAAGAATGTATAACAGTCTCTAGGTTGCATACTTTATAGGAGTAATTAAATAATTAACCTTAAAATAGGGCTTAGAATGTAGAAGCATGAAAAATTCCCAGTATCCTGAAGCGGGGAATATAAGGAACAACACTTAGCTGAGTGAGGGGTAAGGGGAAGGAAACTGTATAAAGGACAGATTCGAGCATTTCACTGTCAATTGGCATGGTTAAGCATAGAAGTCGTAAGCATTGATATACGTGCTATATAAAATCAAAATAAAGGTTAAAATAATTTAACTACAATGTTTTCAGTAAATATTCTGAGGAAACTAATGACAAGTTGGTTTGGTTTTCATTTTGCTTTTGTTTGTATTTTTGCATTTAAAGACTTTGATTCTCTCCCACCAACATACACCTTCCCCCTTTGGGCTCTGACAACCATAATTGTTAATTGGGTACATAGAGAAAGAATCAATTTAAACTAACTGGGTCATAAACCACATACAGGTTTCTAAACCAAGGGAGCAACAGTTTAAAATTGCACTCTAAGGAGATGACTAAATCACAGGTACATTAAAGTTGTGCAAACGGTTTCAAGAAATATTCAGATTTAGTATAGTTATTACCACACAAAGTATTCATTTGCTACTCTTTTGCTGATCCACCTACTGACGTCTGCTAATGATAGAGAAGGGACAATGAGCATTAATAGCTTGATCCTACGGGTCAATTTGCCTCAATTAAAAGTATTATTTGCCCAAAGCATGCTTTTATTTCAAGACTGTGCTTTAGAGGTATTCTTGTTTGCATGGCAATCATTAAAGGTATATAAGTTCCAAGCCTTCAGAGCCCTGAAGTAGATGAACTTTTACAAATTTAGTAACCAGAACTTCTCAGAAGTTTTGTAAAATGTTCTAAATCATTGCTTTGCTCTTGAGCTCTGGTTCTCAGCCCTTGGTTGTCCATTAGATCAGAACACCTGAAGACATTTTAAAAATCTTAATGCCCAGGCTTTGCCACAGACCAATTATAGCAGAATTTTTAGAGGGATAACATCAGCATCTACAAGCAAACACATCAGAGTCTGAGATGCAATGCTAGAGCCTTGGCACCCAAGTGTGACTCCCCAAACCGGCACCATTGGAATCATCTGAGAACTTATTAGAAATACAGATGCTCAGGTTCCACTCCAGGCCTACTAAATTAGCATCTTGTCTTTAACAAGATGCCCAGATGATTTGCATGCATATTAAAGTTAAAGAGGTACCGATCTAGAATAGAGGATCTTATGACAACCTTATACAAAGACTTTATTGGAGTAATTAGAATGTCTGGCTTATTTTTCTCAAGTTTGTATTTTTTCCTGCTTTCTTCACCTTCCTAGAAAGGCAGATATTTAAAGGTTATTTTCAGATATCATAAAAGGGCAATTACCCTTTAATGTGAAAATACAATGTCAGAATATAAAGGATGTGATTTAATCCAAAAGATGATTTGACAGTGACTAATATCCTGGGACACTGCCAGAAAATAGAGCTAACTTGTACCCTATTGGCTATTAACATGAATTTTCTTCTCATATCCAAAGTTTAGTAAGTTTCTTATATTTTACTTACCTATCTAGGGCATGTTCTTATGAATGTGTATAAAAACATATACGTGATAAATCCATTTAACCACAAGATGAAACCAAGGTGACTGACTTGTTGATCAGTAAAAATTAGCTATATGAAAGATTGATTAAAGTAAAGGTATGTTTTTATGGTGGTCTTATTCAGTTTGACATTACAGTTAAAAAATTGCTGGAGGAATAAAAATTTATTAGGATTTAAATGATATTACTAGAAAAGTGATCCTTTGATGAGCTCATGTAAATAATGTATTGATTCAAAAAGCAATAGCAGAGTGGACAAAGAGATTCATTTCCAATAAAGAAAATCAAAGTTGTGAGTAAATGAAACAAATTTTATGACAACTGTAAATGATCCCTGCTATAATAAAATTACTCTATATTCAGCTAACACCTGTGTTCAGGTTGTCCTGTTAGTGTAATTAACAATTTCTGAGAAAGGAACTAATCTTTTTGACAACTAAATAAAATTAGGATTTGTTGACTGTTACTTCAGAACACTTAATTCTCATATAATTAAATTGTAGTAAAGTATGTGAAGAATGAAAATACCTGTTGATACTCTACTTGTAACAACACATTAAATTCTAATGAAACCAAATGTTAAAGTAGAACATTAAGATATGTTATTACAGGATTGCAAAAATACTGACCACAGTTTCTTCCCTCAATAAGACTTTTTTTTTTTTTTTTTTTTTGAGACAGAGTCTCACTTTGTTGCCCTGGCTAGAGTGAGTGCTGTGCCGTTAGCCTAGCTCACAGCAACCCCAAACTCCTGGGCTCAAGCGATCCTACTGCCTAAGCCTCCCGAGTAGCTGGGACTACAGGCATGCACCACCGTGCCCGGCTAATTTTTTCTATATAGTTTTAGTTGTGCGATTAATTTCTTTCTATTTTTAGTAGAGACGGGGTCTGGCTCTTGCTCAGGCTGGTCTCGAACTCCTGAGCTCAAACAATCCTCCCGCCTCGGCCTCCCAGAGTCCTAGGATTACAGGCGTGAGCCACCGCGCCCGACCCAATAAGACTTTTTAATTGTTTTTTTCCACCTTGAAAGCTCACCCTTCCCTAATTTTAAGTTAAACTCTGGTATATTAAACATAAGTGATAAAATTTTTCTTTTACTTAAATTTTAAATTTCCCTTTACATAATTGAGTTGGTTCTAATATAAAAATCTTTGTTTTTTTCTCTCTGTTCATATACAAAACCACCTTCATTTTGTAATACTTCTTTCCCATCTCAACTTTTCTACACAATGTAATATAGTGTTTTAGCAAGTACTTTTACTTTGTGTTTGTCTTCATTTCTGCTAAATTGCCTTTTACCAGTTTATTAACAGATCCATAATAATTTGTATATTTTCATCTGTCTAACCAATTTTATAATCCAGGTGAGTAAACACACACACACACACACACACTGAATTTTTTCTTAAAACTGGAAATCTGTGGTCAGCAATTCAGAATTTTATTGAATTTTCTAGGCCATGTTTTTATTGTTGGGACTTAATACTACTTGTTATAGGAATTTTTTTTCACTATTTTAAGTGGAATTTTTAAATATGGTCAATTCCAAAATTTATTATTTATTAGAATTGTGGTTAAGTTTTATAAACTATTTAATATGTACTACAAGCCCACAAACACTTGGGGCAAGTTGTGATTTACGATTGCTCTACTTTTTTGAAATATTTAAGTGTGTGTATACCGAATATTACATAAAACCCCCGTAGAGTCTGAAGCAGTAGTCTGTAATCAACACATCAATATTTCTGTAGCAAAACATATGAAAAGTTACTCTAAAAGGTATCAATATGGACTATAAATATCACACCTCACTGTAGTAAACTTTGGATGGCAAGTGATTTTGTTGCATATTTACAAAAACGTTTCAGTGTTCAGAACTTTTGGATTTTAGAATTGCAGAAAGGTATGTAATTTTATATGTTTTATGGAGAAAAGTTAATACTTAAAGAGTAATGCTTCCCATTTATAAGCATCTAAGTATTAGGCTATTGATTTTCTTTTTCTTTTGGTGTTCTTGATGAATAGTTCGTGAATACATACTAACAATCAGAATTTTCTCTCCTAAGATAATAATGAACACTTTTTATAATACTAGCTTCGGCATTTTACATTTTTGTATGGGTCTTTAACATTTAATTAGACAAAAAATCTCTAAAAGTGATGGAAAATCCATCATAAAAATAATTTATTTCAGATATTTTTGTTAATGAGGGGCTATAAGATATTTTTGAATGTAAGTAAACATGTAATTTTAAATATAACTTAATTTTAAGATTAAATCTGCTTTTTGAAATTATAGTTTTCCAAAGACTTATTGAACATATTGTCATGATAGAAAATAAAATCACATTTCTGGACCTCAAAATCTATATAGCCTATTGCTATGGTTTGAATGTATTCTCCAAAGTATATATGTTGGAAACTTAATCCCCAGCGCAACAGTGTTGAGAGGTGGCACCTTTCTTTAGGAGGTGATTAGGTCATGAGGGTCTGCCCTCATGAAGAGATTAATGCTTTTATTTCAAAAGTGGGTTAGTAAGGCCGGCGCGGTGGCTCACTCCTGTAATCCTAGCTCTCTGGGAGGCCGAGGCGGGCGGATTGTTTGAGCTCAGGAGTTTGAAACCAGCCTGAGCAAGAGCGAGACCCTGTCTCTACTAAAAATAGAAAGAAATTAATCGGACAACTAAAAATATATAGAAAAAAGTAGCCGGGCAGGGTGGTGCGTGCCTGTAGTCCCAGCTACTTGGGAGGCTGAGGCAGGAGGATCGCTTGAGCCCAGGAGTGTGAGGTTGCTGTGAACTAGGCTAACGCCATGGCACTCACTCTAGCTTGGGCAAAAGAGTGAGACTCTGTCTCAAAAAAAAAGAAAAAAAAAAAAAAGTGGGTTAGTTATCTTGTAAGTGGGTCTCTGATAAAAGAATGAGTTCTGCCCCCTTCCTCCTTCTCTTGCATACTCTCTCTCCATAGGATAACTTCTGCCATGGAATGACATAGCCAGATACTAGCACCTTGATATTGGACTTTCCAGCCTCCGTAACAGTAAAAAATAAATCCCTTTTCTATGTAAATTACCCACATGTGGTACTCTGCTATAGCAATACAAAATGAGCTAACACACCTATACTTTTCAATTCTCTTTGGTGATGATGATACCTTAGATGAAACTGAGCTACAAATTTCTGAACATCAAATTTTAACAGCATATGCATTACTATTGAAATGGAATTATTTAAATTTTTGAAAAGAGAAACAGGACTAATGGGAATCTCTTCTGTAAAGAACAAATTTTAAAAATGTAAAATTTTGTTATTTTGTTATCTGTGACTTCTTTACTACTTCATTCATAAACATTAACATGATAAGATAATGAATATTAAAATGATTTCAGCTCTCACATGTGCTCACTTAAAATATTAAGGATGTAGGAAGTAAAACAAGCTTTGGACTTACTACACATATTCTTTTTTAGAAACAAGGAGGATTGTCTACATTAATGAAGTTTGTGTTGCAGGGTTGGTTTGCCCAAAGTTATTTTGTTGCTTTTAAATATATAATTTAACTTTAACATGGTAATTTATGATCATATGTCTGGTAGGTTCTGATTCCATGGCCACATACCATCAAGGTTCTTGTACAAAATTCTGTATAAAAAGTTAAAATTAAGTTGAATGATTATCTTTTCATTCATTTATTTTGCAACCATTTATTGATAATTTTATATTCATGGTGCTAAATGTGTATACATACACAAATGTATTAATCTATAATATATCAATCATATATAATATATATGATCATAAATCATATATGCTAACATAGCCACAGTCTGGTGTCATAACTGAAACCCAAACCTCTCAAAGTTGGTCTCTGTTACTTTCCCCACTGGTATCAGGGCACAACTTTACATCTGATGACTCTTATACTATACGGCCAGGACTCTGACTCCTGTTCCAGGCATGGTTATTGCTGCTTTGCTCAGGGGAATGACCTCTCTTAATATAACATGCAGAAAAGCACGTCTTATGCCAAAATTGGTCAAGCGTTCGAATATTACAGCTCCCTGGATTTAATCACACAATAATGTTCTTGGGGACTAATCCTGAGATGGCTTGATTGGATAGTATTTGGAATCTATTACCTGGACCCAGAAGTGCTATTTTCCATCAACCTTCCTACTTGGTTAAAGGAAATTGGTATAGTATCTTTCTACTGCCACGATCATTTCTCCTCAAAGAATCATAGCCCTTACCTGCAGTTAGACCTTGGCTGGAGTCTCCCAACATTTGGTTCTTTCCTGAAGTTTCCCCAAAATTGAGAACAGATAATGACCAATAGTGGGATGTAGATAGATGGACAGATCGATATAAAGTTACAAAGTGATTGAATAAAATTTCTAATAAATTTGCTTCTAAAAATTCTGTTAGAGTCCTTATGCATATTGATTTAGTCCCTTGCAGATATAAAGATAGTAAATAAATAAGCTAGATACCCAATTCTTGGTTAGTTAGTAAAAAATAAATTTTGCTTCAGCAAGTGTAATAGAAAATAGCTGAGTGTATCAAGTTCTCTCCCAGGCATAGATTTACTTAGTCTTTGCTGGGTATAGTAATTATTGGGGGAGCCTATTAAAAAGTCAGATCCTGTGCCCACCCTGACCTCTGAATCAAGTGGATAGATCCAGGAAGCTGTATTTTAAATAGTCGTCTTTGGCAATTCAAACACAAAATTTTCATGAATCATACTCGGAGAAAAAATGCTCCAAGAGAACTGGAGTGAATTGAGTAGCTGACAACGTGAGCATAAAATTTAGGCTTAAAAGTGAGAGTCACTGGGCAGAAGAAATCATTATTGGCATATCAGTTAAAATAATAAATAACCTGATGTTTTAGATAATCATGAACCATGAAATTGATATAGGATTAATGTAAAGTTCTTAGGTGAAAAAGGAGTATATAGACAAAAAGAAAAACAATTTGGAAAGTGACATTCATGCAGTCTAAAGTGGAGACCCACAAATTTCAGATGCTGAGGTCTTCAGGGCTGTCTTGGGTTCTGAAAGAATGCCTGTGCCAGTCCCAGTATCTTGAAGTTAAGCTATGCTATGATTCCTGCCTTTTCATTGGGCTAGTTCTGCATTCCTTCATTTTTATGTGACTGAAATCCTTGCTTTTCCTCCATCTTTTATCTTATCAGTTGACACTTATCTTTATGTCCTTCCCCAATTTGGGAGTAATCCAAGTCTCTGTTACTCAAAGGAGATTATAGTAGGCTGTAAAATGGCTCACCAATCATGTCCACATGCTCATCTTCAGAACCTGTGAATGTTACCACAGATGGAAAAACGGATTGTGCAGATATAATTGTGTTAAACATTTTGAGATGGCAAGATTATTCTGAATTATCCAAGTGTACCTAATGTAATAGCAGGGTCCGTATAAGAGGGAGGTAGGGAAATTAGAATGAGTAGCAACACATGAGACCAGAGGAGCACGAGGTTGAAGTGATGAAGAGCCATAAGCCAAGCAATGTAGACCACGTTTAGAAACTAAATAAATTATGGAAATGGATTCTCTCCTGGAATATCCAGAAGAAACTAGCCCTGCTGACACTTTGACTTAAACCCAATTCTAGAATTCTCATCTCCAGAAATGTAAGACAATAACTTTGCATTGTTTGTGCTACAAAGTTTGTGGTAATTTGTGACAGCAGCAATAGGAAACTATTACAGAGAACCAATAAGTGAAATTTTCAAGGTAATCAAAATCAGCAGTTAATGTTTTGTTATTTCAAAGTTGTTTGTTTGCTTTTCTTTACCAAGAACTTGATACAAGGAAAAAAATAGATTCTTTAGTTACTTTTAGAAGTCAGACTTAGATTCACTAGCTTCACTACTTATGTAAAGTTGAGTAGACCAGTTAACCTCCCCTTACATTTGAAATGAGAATAATAAAAATTACATCACCAGTTTTGGGAAATAACATTTTTGAAAGTCTTATGTCCTTATTAAGTGAACAATAAATGCATTTTCTTCTCTTTAATTAATATATATGGTTTGCACATTATATATAGCACACATCTATGTGTCTTTCTTATATTTAATAAAATATTAATAATATTTTAAAAGTTTATTGTGGTCGGGCATGGAGAAGCATGCCTGTTGTTCTAGCTACTAGGGAGGCTGAGGTAGGAGGGTTCAGGTATCTGCATCTCATAAAAGTACCTTTAGTGATTTGAATAATCACAAGGACTTAGAAGTGTCCCTATCATCAACTACATTAATTAATTTTGAAATGTTATTTTTCATAACATAGTATAATCATCATATATAGAGTTATTTGATGCATTTATTCATTAAAAGCACTTTGATAATAATAATTTAGCCATGAAATAAAGATTTTTTGGGAAGAAATACACAAAATTTTAACTGAGTAAGAGAAACATATAAAGTGTATATAATATAGATTTATTTTCCATGAGAATTCTAGTTTTTAGTCAATGCAGTTAAAGAAATTAACCACTTGGATTCTTTTTCTACCATAACTTATTAAGTCACAAATATCTCTTTTATGCAAATATTAACATGTTCTTTTCCTCTACTTTATATTCTGAACTAAATTTTAGTATGTAATCCCATTTACCAATATCTCTGATCCATATGAAATTAATATTGAATAAATCATTATCAGAAACCTCAGAATTATATATATATATTTTAATAACAATTGATATCCAGGTTTATTTGAAAATCAATTGAAAACACTTAGGGGAGCCTCAATATAAGCAGTAATAGTAGCCTTTATGTTGTGACTCAATCAAAATGGCTATTAATCTTCAGACGTGTATTTTTTCATGTAAACTCAATAATTGTGGATCTATTATAGGACTTCCCACATCCATCAATGACACAAAAAAAGCGCAGAAAATACATAATCTGATTTTTTAAAAAAATGATTGCTACCCTTGCTACATCCTGAACTTTCCCATCTGTTTCTTACCTGCGTCTGTGTATCTTTCCATCTTCTGTTTACTCTAATTGATCACATTGAAATTGAAACCTGTTTTGACCTGAGTCAACCTATTCAAATGTATGCATGATCTAGAACCTTTCATTTAAATGTCTTTCACTGTTACCCATGTCTCAGCTTCACCTGCATAAAATCTGCTTTACTTTAAATTTTACAATTAAGTGTTAAGTGAGTACTATAGGTTGTTCCTTGTACTAGGTATGGAGAGGCATTATTAATACCTACATAAATAAGACCATGACTGTGAAAGCACAGTGCTATGACTTTCAGTTTTAATAGTACATTTTATTTGTTTCAACTATTCTTTAGAGTATTTTTCATACTTGACTAAAAGCTGCAGAATAACAGGCTTCATAATAAAAAACTGAAATTATTTTAAACTTGCAAAGCTTTATTACCACCTTGTCACTGCCTTTAGTGACATCTGACAAGATAATTATGATCAATGCATAAGCAAAGAGAAAACATAGTTTTAATAAAATGCATCCTTCATCAAAATCAAATGTCACTTCTATTGACTTGGTTTTAAAAAAAGAGATTATGGGAAGTTGTAAATTAAACATAAGGTAACATTCTTAATTGGGAAATAGAAATAGAATGAAAAAAAGAGTTCGAAGCTAAAAGAATTATCTTTTTTGAGAATAGGTTATTATTTTATACTACTTTTATTCCTTGAAATACCTTGTAGTAGGCATTGAGTAGATAATGAAAATAGTACCTAATATTTATTGAGAGCTTGTTACTTCACAGGTATTTTGTCAGGACTTTGTTTATATTAATAAAATAATAAAAAAACCTTATATCTGGATCTAATTTTATGCCTACTATAGAAAAAATATATATTAGGCTTAGAAGAAAAGGTTGAAACATTTACTAAAGTTAGTATGTTGTAAATTTAGGATTTTAATTTAGGCAATATGATTATAAAGCCATATATTAATCATCAATAGTTCCTCCACCATTATTAACTAATATTTATTTACTTTGACTCATAATTTCTCTGTGAGTCAAGCAATCTTATTTAGCTGAAATTCTATACATTATTTTAGGAGAAAAAATAAAATCAGAAGATGAAAAAATCATATGTGAAAAACACACTTCAATAACTTTCTTCTTTATCGGGTATCAAGTTAATCCTGACATGGCGTCTGATTTTCTAGGGAGTCTGGCAAAGAGGATTTTCCTTTCATATCTAATGCCATTGACCTGCTTTGTTGCTTTGCTTTTTTCCTCCCTAGCAACTTGGTAGTCATGCAGAGAGAAAGTCATACTAAAGATTAGTATTACATTCCCAAACTTGACCTTAGTTCCAAAATAAGAGATGGCTGTCTAAGTTAGTAAAAAAATAGAGTGGAAGTGACTCTGTAAGTCTGAGACCTTTTCCACTAAATTCTATAAAGAAATTGTATTAATAAAAAAGAGGAGGAAAATATAGATTATAAATAGAGATAAAGACATGTGTACCTGGGTGCTTTAAGAGTAGGATCTTGGAATTTTTAAAGCCTTGATAAACATAAGTTAAGAAAATTATTAATACTAACTTAAAATTGTATATAGTATCCTCTATTAAATTCATTGACTTCATGTATCTGACAAAACATTATATTAAATTCTTTAACAAGACAAATATAAAAATTTATATCAATGTGTACCTTGAAAAAATATGAGTCAAAGAATGGAAATGTTCAGACAAAATGTTCAAGAGGTCTGTTTTAGCAGAGCTTTATCACACCACAGTTAGTTACTTCTCTAGAAAAATTGTGGCCTGGAGACTTGATGACCTATATAAAATGCTATTTAAAGCCAAACTGCCTCTGGAAATAATAGAGTAGCTTGTATCAGCCTAACCTTCCTGGAGAGAACAACAATAAAATCTCAATAAAATAGAAAACCAACCACCCAAATAAAAAAAAAATCTATTTGAACATATCAGGAAAAAACAATATAGCCATAAATGAAGCGACTAAAGCACAGAAGAGAAGGGAAGCACATTAAGGTGAATCCATGTTCCCCTATGATATGCCCCCTCAGGACACTTTCTAATTCTCTGTGTTGGTGATAAAGAAGTAGCTTAAGGTTTGCTGGGCTGAAGCGACAATAGTTTAGAGTTCTATGCCAAAGCAGCTGGGACTTGTGTAGCCAACATACTCTATTGGAAGAAATTGTAGGATTTCAATCCAATATTTTGCCTGCAAACTTTGTCAACGTTATTGCCAACTCTTATGTTTTCTGTGACCTGAGACAAAAATAATAAAGAAGCTGCCAAAGTGCTAAGGGTCTGAACAGAAATCTTGCAGTCTACAGATGCTGAGGAGCTAGCAATTAATGTACAGAGCCCGAAGAAGTGGAAAATCTTAGGGAGCTACCTAGTCTGTCAGTTAAGAACCTTCAGGGCTATGCCTTAAGAGTCAGGGCAAACCAGAGAAAGAATATCCCTGGCAAAATCTTAAACTCAGCCTTAATTGGATTAAGACAACCTACCAGAAATAGAGCTTCATAAGAAAATTAAATTCTTTCTAGAGGAATAGATCGTCATTTAGCATCTTAACATTTTCTCATACAGAAATGTTTGAAATTCAAACAAATATATATTACCACCTATAGAAAAAAGGACCAAATAATGAAAATCCAAAGAATAGGTAGATAAAAGAAATAAAACTACAGAAGATTCAGATATTGGAGTTATCAGACTCCAGTGGTTTAAAATAATCATGTTTGATGTGTTCAAGAAAGTAGAAAAGACAGAAAATTTAACGAGAAAACTAGAATCTGTAAATCAGATGGATATTCTTAAGCCGAAACATACAATACATAAATTTATAATTTAAGAGATAGGTTTGATAATAGATTAAATACAGAAGAAGAGAAAATTAGTGAACTAGATGAGATCAGAAAAAATATCCATATTAAAGTACAGAAAAAAATTATAAGATGGTGGAAAACATAGAAAGGGCACATATTAAATAAGGCGAAATGGTCTAATATACATGTGAATTAGAGTTCCAAAATAAAAATGAAAGGAGAATGCAGCAATTTTCTGGAAATATTAGCTTAGGTCTTCCAAATAGACTTGAAGATAGACTTTAAGCAAAATAGTTAAGAAAAATTACAAATTTCATGCAGTGTAAATTCAAAGAAATAAGCATTTAAAATATCCTAAAGTAAAACTGCTAAAAGTCAAAGACAAAAATACTAAAATAACCATAGTTAAAAGGCAAAATTTTTTCAGGAGGAAAAACAGAACAAAAGGTGACTTTTTAAAGACAGTATGGCTCTCTTTTTCCCTCCCACACTCCTTCGGTGACTAGTGGGCTACCAAATTTCTTGAAAGCTTTTCCACCCCCATGAACCTATGCACTGCAGCAAACACAGAATAGTGGGGAGAACTTGCATGATCCCAGAGCTTGGACAGTCCATGCAGGTTTCCCTCCAAGGAGAGTGACCCAGGGGGCCAGAGAGCAGGCTTTCTTTCATTCAGACACTTACTCCTCCCTGACCCTCCCCCACCCACAGCAACTGGGAGTGCAGTTTGAGCTGAGAATTTGGTGGGTGTCCAAAGCACAGGCAAGCAGGTCAGACACGCAAGTTGGATACCGTGCCCCCCGGACTTGAGTGGGTTGCTGGGGAACTCAGAGGGGAGGTTGGGGAGCTGGACTCGGGGGGCAAGGTAGCCCACGTGGACAGAACTGACGGGAGAATATTGTGGGGGTTTGAGACACAGTGATCTGAGAGAGCACCAATCTCCCCTGCAAGAAAGACATGCTGTTGGAATAGGGCAGGTCCTCTGGTGGGAAAGATCCCAGCCTGGGAAGCCATAGCAACCAGCTTTTAGGCCCCTCCCTCATGAGCAGCCCTCCAGGACTGGAGAGCCTGCCTTGACTTTCCTCCCAGCAGCTCCCTCTAGCACCCCAGAAAACAACCTCTAAGCCCTGCTGAGGCTTTGCAAAGCCTTCCAGGCTCATGCAACCTAACCATGCTCTGCCTAGCTCTTCTACCCACCTTTTTTTATGGTGGAGATCAAGCAACCCCCTGGGAGCTATAGGGCCACTCCCAAAGCCTGGCGCATTCAAGCGGTCCATCTGAGATGCTGGAGCTTACCACAGGCACAAAAGAACATCTCAGCAGTTGGCTCTTTCCTGCAAGCATCAAACATTGACAGGGAGAACAACTCTATAACTCATCACAGCATCTACCAACTCAATCAAACTCAATTCCTACTCACAAGTACCACCCACCATCTCTGAGATTAAGCTGGGGGACCCAATATAATTCACACTTCTGGGAAAAGACAGTAGGATAGAGACAACCTGAGGGAACACTGTCTATTAGGAGAGAAACAAAAGTTAAAGGCAGCTCCATCGTGAGGGGGGTCTCCCTCTTCCACTGCAGGCCTCTGGGCTTATTGGGGAGCTGCTTAGAGTCTGTGCAGAGACATTCCACCAGAGAGCAGGTGCAGCACAGATTTGCTGACTGCCAATCCCAGGCTTCTGCAGTTGACAACATCCTGATCACTCTGGTGCATGGAGCCAGGTCTGTGCAGGATCCAGCCATCCAGAAGTAACCTTAGCATCACCCCAACCAGGCTGGAGAGGGAACAGACACTCACCCATCATGATCTGTGACTGGGGGCTGAGCGTGCCTCCCACCCAGCATGGAGACCAAACAGAGGGGGAGCCTCAGATGCCACAGGCACCACTTGGGAAGCCTGGGGCAACTGCCTCAGTGGGTCCTAGGTGTTGAGGGAGATCCTTGGCTAACCAGTAGCTCTGGCCTATCTACGTGGAATCTGGGCAACTGAGAGAAACCCCTGCCTGTGTGACTAGGCTTCAGCAGTCCCCACACTGGTGAAATAGCCCCCATATAGGAGGCTCTGCACCTGAAATCCCCAGAGCCAGCTCTGAAGTTCTCACTGTGCCTAATACCCAGGCTCTGCCCCTGTAGCTCCAGGGCCTTCACTGGGCCTATGACTCCACCCCTGAGACTCCAGAGTTGTGCATGGACCCCAAGACCCTACTACTGAGTCCCCACTACCACCATTGGATTGGCAGAACCTCCTTGAGTTCCAACATTTCACTCAGAACCCCCCAGCCCTTAGCAGCCATCACTCCTGGATTTGGTTTGTGAAAGTCCCCAGCAAAGGAGAACAGGTTCCCTGTATTCCTATTAATCCAGAGCCAAGAGAAGAGGAGCCAGATGGGAGGAAACCAGCAAAAGAACCCTGGCAACATGAAAAAACAAAATAGTTCAACACCCTGAAGAGAATACAATGGAGCTACAGTAGTAGTAGACTCCACCCCCAAGGAAATTGCTGAAGTGACAGAAACGGAATTCAGAATACAGATGGCAAATAAGATGATTGGAATTGAAGAGAAAGTTGAAAACCAACAAAAAGAAGTTAAAAAAAATATTTCAGGAAATCAATGAAAAAAATGAACAAGTCACTAGAAAGCTAGATAACATAAGAAAGTATATAATAAAACTCAGATAAATGAAAAAGTCATTTGGGGAATTTCAAAATGCATTTGAAAGTTTCAACAATGGGCTTAACCACGGAGAAGAAAGAATCTCAGAGCTCGAAGACAAGGTTTTTGAAATAACCCAGCCATTCAAAGAGGCAGGGAAGAGTATAAAAAAGTCCAAGCAATCAAAGAGAGAGATATGTTAGTTCACGTGAAGTGAACTAACATTCAAATTATAGGTATCCCTGAGAATGAAGAAGAAAGAGCTAAAAGTATGGAAAACCTATTTGAGGAAATTATTGAGAAAACTACCTGGGCATTGCCAAAAAATCATACATATAGGTACAACATGGACATTGAACACCAGGAAGATTCATAGCAAATAGGTCATCTCCAAGAAACGTAGTATTCAGCATGACCAAGGTCAAAATGAAGGAGAAAATTCTGCAAGCAGCAAGACAAAAGCATCAAATAACCTACCAAGCTAACTGTAGACTTCTCAGTGGAAACCTTATAAACCAGAAGAGAACAGGACATCATCTTCCGTCAACTTAAACTGCACAACTGCTAGCCTAGAATTTTGTATCTTGCAAAACTAAGTTTCACAATAGACGGAGAAATTAATTCCTTTCCAGGCAAGCAAACACTGAAGGAATTTGCCATGTCCAGACCTGCTCTGCATTAAATACTAAGAAAACTACTATATACAAATCAGCACAACAGATATCCACCAATGTAAGTTCACAAAAAAAAAAAAAAAAAAAAAAAAATCCCCAAACTCACAACTCCTATAAAACAATAGAGAGGTAAAACAAAGCAATAAAGGACTACCCAACAGGGTGAAGGGACCAATATTCCACATATCAATGCTATCAATCAATGGTAATGGACTGAATGCTCCTCTCAAAAGACATAGGCTAGCTGAGTGGATGAAAAAATACAGCCAAAGTATCTGCTATCTCCAGGAAACATATCTAAACCACAAGGATGCACATAGACTCAATAAGAAAGGATGGGAAAAAATATTCCATGCTAAGAGAGCAAGTATAGCCATTCTCATGTAAGATAAAATTAACTTTAAGCCAACAAAGGTAAAAAAAGACAAAGAGGGTCTTTATATAATGGTTAAGGGAGTTATTGAACAAGAAGACAAAACAATCCTAAACATATATGCACCCAACACAGGAGCTCCTAGATACATAATGCAGATCTTACTAGAGCTAAGTAAAGAAATAAATAGTACCATTGTAATTACTGAAGAACCCAAATCCCCACTGTCAGAACTCAATAAATCATCAAAGCAGAAAATAAAGAAATAATGGACTTAAACCAAACTCTAAAGCAAATGGACCTAACAGACATTTATAGAACATTCTACCCCAAAACCACAAAATATACATTATTCTCAGCATCACATGGAACATTCTTCAAGACTGATCATATATTAGGCCACAAAACAGGTCTCAACAAATTTAAAAAAATTGAAATCGTACAATATACTTTCTCATACCACAGCAGAACAAAACTAGAAATCAATCATAAGAGAAACACATAAATGTACACAAAGTCATGAAAATTAAACAATCTGCTGCTGAAGGATTATTAGTTCAACAATCAAATTAAGATGGAAATCAAAAAATTTCTTTGAGCTGAATCACAAATGGGACACAAGCTATCAAATTCTTTGGGACACAGCAAAAGCATTTCTCAAGGGAAAATTCTTAGCCTTAAAAGCCTACATCAAAAAGACAGAAAGATCACAAATTATCAACCGAATATCACATCTCAAGGAACTAGCAAGCTTTGAATTAAGTAATTGCATCCTTCCATAAGGCATTGAGCCAATGACTGATGAATTAATAAAATAACACTAGACAGATGCTTTCTATTTAAAATAATATTAATAATAAATATTTATTTTCTGCATTGTGTTTTAGTTCTTTTTCGATAAGATTTCATTCCTATTGCTATGGCCACTTACATAAATTTTCTTCAGGTGTTATTACTCTAGTAACAACAGTGATGCCTCAGAATCAAGGATAGAGATGGTCAGGCAGTACTTTTCAAAGGTGTGCTAGTATACTAGACAAATAGCATCCATTACAGAACAAAAATTATAGAGCATTGTCTTTGTGAAGCTTATTCCTTTCTTCATTTTTGTCTTAGACCAACTCTTGTTGCCTCCAGAACTAGCCTTCTCTTGATAATCATTTTATACTTTAAATTCTCCATGTGCCACTGTATTTACACAGTCATATCTCATTCTTTTCCATTAAATTATTTTCTCATGCACCCACTTACCATTAGCATTTTGCATGATCATAAACTAATCAATTTGATGGCTTTTTCTATAAAATCCCTTAGAAAAATAAATGTCACAAGCTCTGTTAGTCTCAAAATACTGTATCTTTACGAATTCAGTAATTATTGTATGACACCATGGGAAGTATCTCTGAACTCAAGTTCAATAAAACCATGATTTATAGTTTCTTTCTAAGAGGAGATTTTTAGATAATGAAGTGATAAATTTGATACTGATGGACAAGAGATATGATATAATGTTTAGTGAGTTTGCACAGAATAAATTGCTCCATATTTTGTTTTTTTGGAGAGATACATATACACATACATACATGTACATGACATGTAATTTTATTATAAAAGTTTAAACAAATTTCCTTTAAAGCTATATATAATAAAAGTCATGCTAGCTTATTCTTCTTTATTACTTTTGTTCCATAATTACTTTATTCCCTTCTAATTGCACTTACAATTGTCTAGCAAAGTGACAATTTATTAGTCAGAGGTCCCTACATCCCCATTCCTTTTCCTCCATCAAAACATTTTTTTACATCTTAATTTTTTCTTTTATTTTCCCCTTCAATAGTAACCTTATTCTACTAGTATATGTTTTTTCTTAAATAAAATGAGGGTTTTTTTCTGAAAGTCCCTGACCTAATTATTAATTTTTCTTGTTTTCTTTTAGAGGAGCTCGTTCTCCTCTGGAGCTACTGACCACTGAATGCAGTTCTTTAAGCTGATATTGAACATCTTATTAAAGATTTCTTACTTTTGGTCAAATTTTTTATAAACATTTAGAAAAATAAAAATGTTTATACAGGAACATCACTATAGAAAATGAAATCTAAATACATTGTATTGGTGGAATATTTAAATTAAAATGAGTCATTATAGCCTTAATATATAAAAACCTCAGATTGAACATCATCTTATTGCTATAGATTTATCTTAAATGTACTCTTCTTTTCAGTAAAATTTCATTTATTAATAAATCAACTTTTTCAATGTATTTTCTCATTTTCACCTTTGTGCCCTTTTCATTGCATTTTGAATAACTTCTGCAAGTTTCTAAAAGCCAATCTGTCCTCTCCCATGAACAATCTTAGTTTTATTTTTACTCTCTTTTTCTTATTAGTTAAATCCTTATTTTCCTAATATCTAGGATTATATTCCTCCTTTATTCTCCTCCTAGTCTGTATTTTCCTTCTATTGGCACCACCATAGCTCACTACAACCTCAAACTCCTGGGCTCAAGCAATCCATTTTTTTTTTTCAGAGATGAGGTCTTAATATCTGTACCCCCATAATATGCTTAAATAAAAAAAAAAAGAGAGAGAGAGAGAGATGAGGTCTTGCTATGTTGCCTAAGCTGGTCTCAAACTCCTGGCCTCAAGCGATCCTCCTGCCTCGGCCTCCCAAAGTGCTGTGCTTACAGGTGTGAGCCACTGCTCCTGGTCATCTAGGCTGTATTTTCTGTAATGACTATGTTCCCTAATTTTACTACCCTAATTTGATCTTATCTCTTTGCCTTTAACTGTTTTCATTTTAATGAAAGTATTAATAACTGGATCATAAATACATGTTACAAATTTTCTATGGTCAGCCATTTTCAATCACATTTCTTATTTTATGGCATTTAACTTTAATCTGTTCCCTTTCATAGCCTCAGAAATTATTTTCTCTTTTAATTTACTGATTTCCATACTTCTGGCTAAGGTGACCATATGATTTACCTCTCAATTGGGGACATTTTTGTGAGTAAAGAAGGTTAGCAGGAATTAACTAGATCTGTTTCAGATCTGTAATATGGTCACATTACATCTGTAGACTAGAAATTGAAGAGTCAGAGCTTAATCTTGCTTTATCTCTTTTGTGTAGCTGTAAAAACTGTTTTGTTTTGTTTTGTTTTTTTCCGATTTGACTGGAAAATAAAACCCTCAACATGGTGAAAGTAAATACATCTTCTTTCTTCTTTCCATCTCAACAGATTTAGAACCAGAAATTTGTTGAGTAGACAATAGGAAAATTAAGGAAGAGCTAGAGATTAAACAATCATAATGTCTTGGAAAGCCAGTAGGAAAATTCCCCTATTAGGCAAGAGTAGGGAATCACAGCAAACAGATAAAGTATTAATGGAATACTTAAACCAAGGGTAGTCAGAGATCTAGAGCAGCAAGTTCTCAGGTATGACAAAACTATACGGTTATATGTTTTGTAGGAGTGGGAAGCAGCTTGGTTGGACATCAGATGATGTCTCATTTTAAAAAAGGTATATTTGCATGAAGAGAGAAACAATGCATCAATTAGGATAAGATAACAGAAAATAACAAAGTGTTTTGGTTACTAAAACTGAAGCTAAGTGCAGAAATATGTTCGTGGGATCACCAGATAATGAAATAGTAAAAAAATGACAATTAGTTTTGTGTACTTGTGGACTTTTTAATAGAATTCACCCTGAGAAAACAAAAATTGTTCATAGGTTAGGCTAAGTCTGCAAGTGGGGACTTAACCATGGAAAACATCTGCAAGGGCCAGGACGAAACAACAATAAAATTAAGCTTGACCACTTGACGGAACTAATTTCCTATTGTAACTCTGCAGTTCATGGGAGGTTATAAAGATTATTCTTCAAGTTAGTTTTTAAAATAGGTATATATATCCTTGTCAAAATTTATTAATCTTATATTTCTCATTAAGCTTTTTCCTCTTGAATTCTATGCAAGAATATTATGACTTCATTCAATATTTGTCTCAACTCTTCATTATTTTGAACACAGAATAACTAAAAATTCTACACTACACAAAAGGGAACTGCTATATATACAGGGACATTTGTATGTTTATATTACTATGTGCATATTCAATTTTTTATTTATATATTTAATATATATTTAATTGACAGTTATCTCTAATCCTACAAAAATTAAGAAAGATTGTTTTGTAGTTTTTCCAGATGCTTTAGGCCTATTGGGAAGTTTTAGAGATGGTTTGCTGCTTTTCCTGCTAACAAAGTCTGTGGAGTTATATTGTTTAAGGCAAAATACAAAGCAGAATACAATATTATTTATTATTCTTAATCGTGACTACTGAGATCTACAAAAGTATTGATACTTAACTGTAAAATATTAATAACATAGATGTAATGTTTTTATTAATACAAAAATTAGTGAAAATTTGTTCTCTACTAATTGGCCCAACTATTGACATCAAAAAAAGCTAAACTTTATATTCTTAATTTATCTAATATTCATAAAATATAAAATTTAGTCTCTTCATCTGGACATCCATGTGTAATACCATCTGGGAACTGCTTTGTTATTTGTGTAAATTGTTGTTTTTTCTACAAAGTTAAGTAAATATTTAGTAATATTATTATATTGCTTGTGATGGAGTTAATTATGAGGGAGAAGTAACGAATAAACAACCACCGTGGGTTGTTAAACAGATGTATTCTAAAATTCTGAAATAACTCTAAGTCAATTGGACCCTGTATAAAAATAAAACAATCCAACAATGAATGTTGAGATTTATAAGATTTCAAGTTCAGCAGTACAAAAGGAACTGCATAAATTTTAAGACTTGGATTTAAACAGGAATTCAGTGAAAATTTAGTTCAAAAACCTAATCTCCTAATTGAAAAGACAGATCTGGAAATTCAAAGAGGCCTGATATTTTGGTAAAATCACACAGATATTCAGTACTTGGATCAGACTGAACACCTGGGTAACTGACCTGGCTTCTCCCAGTTTTTTGATATTTAAATTTTAGCTGCTATATCACATTTTATTTTGATTGATATGAATTGAAATTTGATTCTGCCAATGCCAACCCATTACGGTAAGGCTTATTTTATTTTAAATACCACACACACACACACACACGTGCGTGCGCACACGAACAAACACACACCTGAAGTATATTAATTGGCAAACCATGACAATAAAAAAACTAAGTAAATATGAAATGAAAACCATCAGATATTAACTCACTTAACTTTATTTCGTTCACTTTATAAAACTAGATATTCATGATATCTGTTGTATTTGGTGATGAAGATATGATTATATTTATATTACTAGTATTTTTGTTGTTTTGGTGGAAAAAAACAAATAGTACCTCTTGAACTGTTTAGAACATTAGTTTCTATTCCTCTTATTCCAATTACCATCAATAGATTTTTAAGTCTGTATATTATCTTTCTTATGTATACTCAGGATCACAACAGATTACTCAGTTCACTGTATAAAGTGAAAATGCTTACAGTTTATTCATGATGTATTGAATTAGCCCATTTATTTCATTCTCATATAATTTTTATTTTAAATTTAAGTAAAGGGAAAATACAGGTCAGAATTAAAACATTAGAATATTAAATATTAAACTTTGTTCAAACATATTCCAGTTTAAAAAGCTATTTTGTATACATGTGACATACAGAAAAATGTATATATTTATTATTGATGATATATTTATTCCCAACAAGTAATAGATTGTAAACTCTTTCAGATTCTGATGAAAAAGTAGCTGCACTGACCTCATTCTGAAAAAATATTAGTTTTCTATTAGGAATATTACATAATCAGAATCTAATTAGTGATGGTGTAAGTGCTCTTTCTCTTAAGGTTTATGAAGTAGACATTGATTATATTTAAAATTACAAAGCCTGCATCAGTAGAGAGAATATTTATGTTAGAAATGTGTCTGGGGCCGGGCGCAGTGGCTCACGCCTGTAATCCTAGCACTCTGGGAGGCTGAGGCGGGCGGATTGTTTGAGCTCAGAAGTTCGAGACCAGCCTGAGCAAGAGCGAGACCGCATCTCTACTAAAAAAATAGAAAGAAATTATCTGGACAACCAAAAATATATAGAAAAAATTAGCCAGACATTGTGATGCATGCCTGTAGTCCCAGCTACTTGGGAGGCTGAGGCAGGAGGATCACTTGAGCCCAGAAGTTTGAGGTTGCTGTGAGC